>WWET01000345.1:450035-465622 GCA_011038615.1 Limnodynastes dumerilii
TGCGCATGCGTAGTAGCTATTGTACGTAATCTGCGTATCGTTTTGATACGTAGATTGCGTACATGCGCAGTAGCTATTGTTTATTGAATTACGTCCGTCTATGGAAGACGGACGTAGTTCTGGATCCGGCCCTATATGTCAAAATCTGAAGCACTCCTTTTAAATACTTCCTTTCTTGAGAGCCAATGCCATATTTAGGTATATTTCTGACAAACGCCTATCGCTCACTATATGAGGCCAACTATCCTGTCCTCTTAGACAGGATTAATTCTGACCTTTATTCCTGGAGGCATCTACTGGTGTGATGGCAGGGCAGGATCATAGCAGTAAAAATTAACCTTCTTCCTAAACTCCCTATATTTCTTCCAAACCCTCACGGTGAAAGTCCCAAGCACTATGCTCACAACTATCCAACGCTCCTTGGTCAGATTTATATGGAACCACAGTCCTCCCCGAACTCGTTTAGCACTGCTTAAAAAACCTACTAACCAGGGTGGTTGGGTGTTCCCTGACCTTAACCTATATTACCAAGAATCCCAGCTTAGCCATATTGTAGCCTCCTACGCCCCCCCAGGTAGGTTGGCCTGGGTAGATATTGAATCCTCCTACCTGGGATTATCATCCCTATCTTCTGTCTGGTGTATCCCACAGGCTTGGCCCCCCGCCACTATGCTCTCCCTACCTACAACTGCATTCTCGGCCTCAATATGGGACATGTGTAGACCTCACTTAGCCTCCCCCCTTTGACCTCCCCCTATTACTCCTCTGGGATAGCCCTGCCTTCCCTCCAGGACAGTTGAAAGCCTTCTCTCGCCCGTGAAGGTGCCTTGGGATTCGATATGCTCATGACCTTAAGGAGGGAGATGAGTGGCTCACAACTTCCTCCCTCCAACAAAAATTCCCCACCCTTGCCCCTAACCCATTCCACTTCTTTCAAATACGGCACTACCTGCTTGCTCTCCCTGCCACAGTCTGTCTCTCATCCCCTTCTACTTTCGAGAATCTTTGCCTGATGGCTCCCCTTCATCAGGGGATGATATCTACTCTCTATGCTATTCTGCTAGAGACCCATATTGGCCCCCAGGATAAGCATGAAAGAGACTGGGAGAGAAACTTGGGTCCCTGCCCCGGCGACGATGAACCCTGGGAAGACATCCGCCAAAACAGTACTAAATCCTCCACCTGCACAAAAATCAAAGAAACATACAAGATTTATTATCGTTGGTACCTCTCCCCTGAGCGCCTTTCAAAGATCTTCCCTTCCTCCTCTCCCCGGTGCTGGTGCAGGTGTGAAGGCACGGAATCGCTCCTTCACGTGTGGTGGACCTGCCCTACTCTGGCCCCATTCTGGGATGTGGTTCAGTCCCTTCTAATGACCCTCCTTCCTTGCTCGCCCCCTAAAAACCCTTGGATCTACCTATTATACTATCCTATCCCTGACACAGATACCTCCTCTCGCAAATTAGCTTCCCATTTCTTGGCTGTGGCCAAATGCTTTATTGCCAAAGCCTGGAAACAGCCGGCCCCTCCCTCTCTATGCTCTCTGACTTCATATATATGGTTTGTTGCAGGCATGGAAAGAATGACTGCCTTTCTTGAGGGGTACAGAGGAGGCTTATTACAATGTGTGGACCCCTTGGTTCAATTTACAATCCCCTTCCCATCCCCCATGGGGGGTGAACTTGCAACCCACTTAATAGCGGATCCCTTGCTGCAATTGCCGTTGACTCTTCCACCCCGTGTATCTCCAACGATACATTCACCCTTATGACCCTCCCCCATTCCTTTTACATTTGCTGTTAATGTTGTTTTTCTGTTACCTTAATGTAAAGCTTTAAAAATACCATAGCAGCCCTTGTCTATTTCATACCAATGTCTATCTATTGTATGTCTGCTGCTTCAATAAAAGAAAGTTAAAGAAATCCTCGAAGTGCTGGATCATTCCAGTTGCTATTGGTAGCCAATCTCTGGAACTCTGTGCAATATCCCTCTGCCTTGACGGAGATTTTGAAGATGGGATTCAGCAGAGCTCATTCAGTCAGGGTCGTCATAAATCTGGCCCATGAGTTTGAAGAAGGAATCCACAGAAAGATGAGCAGCATGATCTGTGCCAAGGCCGAATGCCAGATCTGGGTGTCCCCCTAAAGCAGGGACATTATTATTCCAACCCTTTGTTGATCCAATCCAGAAGAAGAAGGTTTTAATCTGAAGTAAAGCTTGCAGCTTTCTTTGAATCATTGGAAATCCGTATGGTCCAGAAGATTGATCTTCGGTTGTAAAGAAATTTCAAGCAGGTACATTTACTCCCGGTTGAGGAGCAGCAGCTTGTTCTTGAACAGACAAAGCCTGGATTTGATTAGCTAGAACCTGGGCTGGACTCAACTGCTCCAGATCCATCATGGCTCTTCTAATATACCCTGTGATACTGGTGGGTTATAATGTTATGATACTGACCCTGCAGGGCATGGAGTCTAACCACTAAACGGAGCCCCTGATGGTGGAGATGGACTTGGATAAGCAGGGTTGATGATGAAGTATAGGCTAGTTGGGAAAGAATGAGAAGGTAGAAACTCACAGAATCAAAGAGTGAAGTGTGAATAGAAAAGAGGACAAGTAGTTGATAAAGGATGATAGGGGAGGTTACCTAACAATAGGCCAGATGATAAAGAAAGGGTAGACAGGTTAGTAAATGACTGCATGATTTTTAGTGACTTAAAAAAGAACATCAGTGGAATCAGCAATCAGCAGAATTAATGCAATTAGAATAAAATAAAACAATAATGTTAGGGAAATAGTACAAAAGAATACTAAAACACTGGGAATATAGATGACCATGAGAAAATATAACTATAAAAAACTATAGATTAATTAATTGAGTTAGGAAGTTGGTGACCAGAGCAAATCTATGTGCATCATCTCACTTCATAACAGGCTCTGATAACATGCCTACAGTATATAGTATAGCAGTGCAAATACAGACAGATATGGTCCAGCATTCCAAATGGAACCATGACAATTCCTAGCTCTTGGCAGTATTTTAGGAAGCAGAATGCAAATTACACCCAACGCTCATTTGCCATTAGAGTGGACTTTTAAGTTGGAGGTATGCATTCAACAAGGTGCTGGACACATTGCTTAAGATAAATTGCATCACATTGTTGCTGCAGATTAAATATTGCAAATCTGTAATTTTTGACATCCCAAAGATGCTCTACTGTATTGACATCTGGTTTGAGTATAGACCATCTTAATATTATGAACCCAATGGCCCCAATCCAGATCTGAACGCATCCTGCGTGCCATACTTGTGTGCTGTAATAAACAGTTTGGTACGTTCAATCCACATGAACAAGTAAACGGGACCTCTGGATGGAAAGTAAACAGCAGCATGTGGTGTACGGATAAAAAACAGAAAGCTCCCTGTTGCTCGTCTCCAAATGTACTCTGCAAGTGCAGGATTGTATAATGTATCTTTAGACAGATCACTTTGTAGCAATGAAATGCCGATGGCTGTCAGTTTTCGACAGTCAGCCCCTAGAAGACATCGTACCCAGGACTGCCCAGTCTCCAAAGAGTCTAATGGTGACAGTTAAGTTTTCTTGACCCTTACCTTAACCATCCCATTTCCATAGTTTAACCCTAATCCTTCCTTAACCATCGTCGGTTCTGCAGCCTAACCCTAAATTCTCCCTAATCATCGTTGTCCTGTAGCCTAACTGTAACCCTTCCCTAACCCTAATCTTTCTGATCACAAAGCCTATCTAGCCCTAACCTTCCCTATCCTGCAGCCTAACCTCAGCTCTCCCCTCTCTAGAGCTTAACCCTTCCTGTCCAGCAGCTTAACCCTAACCAGAACAGATACCTTGTAGAAATAAGACCATTCAACATGGCACCAGTTGTGTAATTAAAATTTTCACTGTTAAAAAGGTGTCAGCAATGGCACGGTTGAAATTAAGCCTTCCGTTGTATTATTGTTGAAAACTAGTCATTGCTGTGGCCTTCCCATCCAAACAGTGGCCCTAGAGGCAGACAGAGACACTACAAGCTTTGATAATGTAACACTATCAAATTTATGTCATTCAGAGTCAAGTATGTTGCATAAATTGAGATTTCATCAGACCAGGCAACATATTTCCAATCTAGGTATGGTGGACATGCACCTACTGTAGTATCAGTTTTCTGATTGGCTGATAGAATAGAATATCAAAGTTATATCAACATTCACATATGCTACTTTACTGTCACCTTCTGCCAGCTTTAATCAGTTTATCAAGGTGAGCTATATTCACACAAAGGTGTGCCACTCTTATAGAGACACCACCAATCGTTTAATTGTCAGAGTAACTGTGAATACAACCATTTTACCCTCTAGGGCTCAGTCTTAACAACAACAGATTGTAAGCTCATAAGCATTGCCCTCTTACCCATCATGTTATAATGATTGTTAAAATTGCAAATCACTACCTAATGTGATGGCACTATATAAAAACCTGTTAATAAATATATAATTATATGGCTTATGGCTGCTCCTGCCACTTGATTCTATATTTAGTCATTATAAATAGTATATAAATAGTATTTATAAGTAATGTGCACATATATTTGACATTAGCAAAAAACATGATTGACTTATCCGCAAAAAATATACATAAAAATTGAATTTCGGTGGGCGTAGCTTGGGCTAGGATGCAATAGGACCTCGGCTCCTGAGACATCCTTTATTAAATCCTGTCCTAAGGGGTCCTGGCGGTGTGAGAGTGCTTTCCTTCCCTGCTACCTCACCTGGTCAGTTGTTGGAGTGGAGGCGCGGGGTAGTTCATGGATCCGACGGGTGCCTGGAGAGCAGAGGCTATGGAGGAGACACGGTCCAACGGGAAGTCCTGGCTTGCGGCGGTGTCCACTGCTGTTGTGGTTGTCTGCCCATCTGGAGCTGACCCCCTGCAGCTCCTGCTGTCTGCTGTGGGGGGGTAAGTGAAGGCTGTGGACCGTCCCTGAGGCAGTTCAGCCTTGATTCTTTTGGCGCAAAACAGCATCATATTCTCAGTGCTATTTCAGCATTAAAGAAATCTTTAATGGGGAAGGAAGGGGAGGTGCACATGGACATTGCGGCCCCTATTTCTGACCAGATTGCTGCACTGACCTCTGAGGTATTGCCACTTCAAGATAAAAACATCAGATTTGGAGGAGAGACTTCTCACAATAATCTTTGTTTTGTTGGCCTACAGATAAGGGCGATGGGCAGGTAAAAATGTCATCTCTGTATGTAAAAAATCTTTCTGATATATGGGTGTGTTTCCCCTATTTGGATAGGGCCGTTCTCTCCCAGCCGAACTGGCTGGGATATTGATCGCTTATGCCTCAATGAGGCAGAGCAATTGATCACCGGAGCACCGAACCAGTGCTCCAAAAGGCAAGAGGAAAACCTACCCCAACTGTTTCCCTAATTCTACCCCTAACCCACCCCTTGCATTACCCTAACCTTCCCTTCCCCGCAGCCTGACCCTAACTCTCCCTTCCCCGCAGCCTGACCCTAACCCTCCCTTCCCCGCAGCCTGACCCTAACCCTCCCTTCTCTATAGCCTAACCCTAAGACCCCCCTACCCGCAGCCGGACCCTAACCCTCCCCTGCTATGGCCCTTACTCTCCCCTATGGCCCTAACCCTCCCCTTCTAAAAGCCTAACCCTAACCCCCTCAAACACTAAAAGTCCCCGGAGAGGTTACTCACCTCTCTGAAGCGGTCATTTGCGGACCAATGAATGGCTGAGTATGCCGATCAGCACACTCGCCCATTCATAAAAAAAATTCTAAAAAGGCTGCATATTCAAAATAGAAGGAACATTATCGGCTGTCTCTATTTCTAAAAGCAGCCCATCGCAGCGAGGACTGCGACAAAAGTCCCCAGAGAGGTTACTCACCTCTCTGGAGCTGTCATTTTGCGGGCCAATGAATGGCTGAGTATGCCGATCAGCACACTCGCCCATTCATAAAAAAAAATTCTAAAAAGGCTGCATATTCAAAATAGAAGGAACATTATCAGCTGTCTCTATTTCTAAAAGCAGCCCATCGCAGTGGGGACTGCAACCGTTCCTGCTTCAACCCTCGTCTCTGAGGGGCACCCTCCCATAGAGAATGCCCTGATGGCTTAGTATTACCCTTGCTCCTATTCATTACCTTAAATGATTTTATTTACTGATATGACTATTGTTAGATGTTTCATTGGGTGGTTTGGGTTGGATTTCTGGACTTCATTCTTTACAACTCTGATGCTTCTCTGGCACTGGACTCCGCTGCAGGTGTTACCCCTGTTTTTTTTTGCAGGGGTCGTTCCCCCTAGAAATAGCCTTTTTTAGATAAGCCCCCTACAGTTAGATAACTGTTAGGTTTACGTTTTTCTTTTTACAGTACACTTAAGGTGGGAGTTAGTTTTTAATAGTTAGGAATGGGGACACAGGGTGGGTTGGGCGGTTTGAAGGCTATGCTATTATGGGGTTTATTGTCAATATTCTTGCATTTTACATGTTCATCTGATTTTTGGATGTTTGAATTTGTCTTAATTGGTATCTCTCTTGTGATCCTGCACATGGCATTGTTTCGGGTTAATGGTGGGGGTGTATCTTTTCTTACGTGGAATACGAGGGGATTGAATGATCTTATTAAACATTCTCTTGTCCTCAAACAGGTTAAGCAGTACAATTTCTGATTTCACATGCTTGGCAGAAACCCATCTTACAAGTAGCTGTCGCCTCTCCCTTAAACACCCTTGGGTGGGTTGGGCCTGTCACTGTCCAATGGTCGCTTTGTGAATTTGCAGGAAACGGTGTATTCTCTGATACACTCTGATAATACCAGGTATTTACATTAGACCCCCCCCCATACAGTACTGAAGTCCTTGGCTGTCCTTCTTCCTTTGTCTCTCAATCCCCAGGTACTGGTGTAGTGTGTCTGGGGGACTTTAATAATGTGATAGACCACACTCTAGATAGATGGAATAATGAGCAATCTGCGGTCCTTATCTCCGGCCTCCCCCACTTTGCTATATTATATTATATCTGGACTCTGAGAGAGGCACCTGCTGCTGTAAACTTAACCCCTTCTGGATAACTTTGATAGGGGTGGGACTTTACCTTGTGGCCTTCTGGGAAACCTATTTTGATTATAACAGGGACACAACAAGTGACCGGTGGTCATATGGAAAGCTTTCAAGGCAATTTTACGGGGCTCCTTCATAAAGAGTGGCGAGCACTAAACATTTCCATAGGGAGAGGGAGGTCGAGTTGGAGCAATGCTGCAGGGACTTGGAGGTACGGTTCCTATCCTCCAAGAACCCTGATGGTCATAGGTCCTGGCTGTGGTCAGAGGGAATGGACCAACTATCTCCTAGACAAGTCCAAACGTAGACTCTTGTTTGCAAGACATTCTTTGTACTCGCAGGTGGATGCTGGGGGTAGTTATTTGGCATGTTTGGTTAGAGAATCTAGGGAAAATAATGTCATCCCCAATATCCTGGACTCTAGGAGGGGAGCATGCACTGCAAGGGATCCAAAAAAGCAGAGGTGTTTTTTACATTTTACAAACACCTATACTCCTCACAAGCGACATACTCACCTGATCAATTAGCTACATATATAGATCAGGTCCCCTTCCGCACACTCTCCCCCCAGGAGTCTGGTGACAAGATGGGGTATATGGTGGGGGGCTAGAAAACATGATGGGGATACTTGGGGCTTGGAGACATGATTGAGGATACTGGTGGTGGTGCTGGAGAGACACATGATGGAGATACTGGGGGGCTGAAGACTTGATGAGGAATACTGTGGGGACTATAGACATGTTGGGGGATACTGGGGACGGGGCTGTAGAAACATGATGGGGATACTGGGAGCTAAGGAGACATGAATGATAAGATATATAGTTTGTATTGTGTGGCGGTTTTTAAGGTGAAATGGGAATTGTATAGCAGAGAATAAATCACTGGCCCGTATTCAGACCACCGGACGTATTGCATATACCTGGTAGGCTGGAGACTTGATGAGGAATACTGTGGGGACTATAGACATGATGTGGGATACTGGGGGGACTAGAGACATGATGGGGGATACTGGGGATGGGGCTGTAGAAACATGATGGGGGATACTGGAAGCTGAGGAGACATAAATGATAAGATATATAGTTTGTATTGTGTGGCGGTTTTTAAGATGAAATGGGAATTGTATAGCAGAGACTAGAACACTGTCTGTATTATACAGTGGTGACTATGATTTACTTTCTTTTATTGTGGATACAAGATTGTGGTTTATGACGCTTACTATAATCTAGGTTGGTCACTGGTGCTATTGTTATACAGAAGGGCCCATTATTAAGGTTCACAGGGGGGAGCTGAATGCCCTAGCACTGGCCCTGCTTGGGCATTTGGATCTCTCACAGGGCCACGGAGTTTGTCTTTCTTAATTTGTCCCCCATATTTACCTACAAAATATGGCAGAAACTTCCTCTAACGGTCACCAGAAGAATAAATTTTATTAAAATGTTAATTCAACCCAAATATTTGTATGTGCTCCAGCAATTTATATCCCTCATAAAGTATTTGCAACACTCAATGGCTTACTCTTCTCCTCCATTTAGGCTGGGGGCGTAAGCCCAAGATTAAGATTGCAACATTGTGCTAGGCAAACGGGGCGGTGGGTCTTGCCTTGCCAAACTTTAATAACTAATATTTTGCCTTCCAGCTGGTACATCTCATTCCCTGGGTCAATCAGACTGGTCCTATGGGCCTGATATCTAGGTTAGTGCATCGCGCCTTTTCCTCTTGCAAATTTTACTGGTGGCTAGGGCCACAAGGTCTGCTTGCCCTCTGGTCAGAAAGGTAGTAGAAATTTGGCTGGGGTGGACTTCCTGGTGGGTGGCGCACCAAGGTGGCCGCATTTTAGGTTAGCTCCCGGTGGCTCTATGTAATTAGCCCACAACCACAGCCTGGACTTACCCGATTTTTATTCTGGCAAGTGGGGTTTAACGGAGGGTACCTGCTGCCCGGATCTGAGCTGCATCTGCCATCGGGAGCCAGAGTATTCCACCGGAGTCCGCCTCTGTGTGAGAGGCCTGCACGCACCGGCGGCCATTTTCCCCAGCCTGGCGGTGGTGACGGTGCCGCGGGAGCTGCATCGGCCGGACAACGCAGGACCCTGGCTTTCGGGTCATCCGTATGAGAGAAAAAGGAGGCAGCGGGTGATCAGTGGATCGGGCTGATGGGCTGGTGACCAGTGGATCGGAGTTTGGCGGGAAACGGAGCCGCCATCTTGCGAAAGTGATTGCAGCTGGTCGCCATTGAAGATCCCTGAAGACCTGCAGACCTGCAAACGCTCCTGCTGCGTGGAACTCTGCATTGGGTGAGGCGATCTGGGAGACGGCTCTGCGGGGGTGGGAGGAGGCCCAGTGGACCCTACAGATAGCCTTCCATTGACGGCCGGTAGTGTCACCTGCATCCCGCGGAAGAGGGAATCCTGTAGCAGGCGCAGGAGTGGAGGACAAGCATTTTTCAGGAGGGGGGCCAGTGAGGAACGCAGCACCATAGACATATAGAAACATAGAAAGTGACGGCAGATAAGAGCCACATGGCCCATCTAGTCTGCCCATTCGTTTATTGAAAACTATACTGACCCTAGACCCTATTTACCCTCAATTGGGGTTACAATTTAGGATACCCATATATTTATCCCAAGCATGTTTAAATTGTTCTACTGTATTGGCCTCATCGCGCCTTTTCCTCTTTCAAATTTTACTGGTGGCTAGGGCCACAAGGTCTGCTTGCCCTCTTGTCAGAAAGGTAGTTGAAATATGGCGGGGCACCTCGTGGGGGGGGGGCAGAAGATAAAGGAAAGGATCCTGAAGTCCCGCTTTGGTATAAAACCAACTACCCTAGAATCCAGTCTTTACGAGTACATAGTGTCTGGTCACACACCCCCTTATATATAATATGAATGGTGTGCTAAAGTCTTTGCTCAACTATGTGAAGAGTTCTTCCCTGCCTCTAACTTTTTGCATACCCCCAGCTCAGACACGCCCTGAGGTTGCAATTTCCAGACCTGCCCCCCACTATCAGAGATGCTGAACCCAAATCATTATTGAAGGACTTTTGCCATCATGGGGTCATATCATATTTACAGTATACAGCACTCAATGCGGTGGTAGCGTTGAACACTCTGGTGAGTTTGCGTATTAAGTGGGTGACAGATCTTGGTCCTTTTACATGATGAGACTTGGGAACATATAGTGAAATGCACATTGGAGGCCACGGTGTGCTTGTGTTTACAGTAAGTCCACTAAAATATTCTGCACAGGGTCTACCTCACTCCATTATCTTTGCATAAACTTGGTCTGCGTTCTTCCTCAAATTGCCTCAAATGTGGTGAATCTGACGCAGACTTCTGGCACCTGTTGTGGTCTTGTCCACTAGTACATTACTTCTGGGAAAGTGTCTGGACATGTGCTAGGAATATGGCGGAAGACCTCCATCCTCTTGATCTTCCATAATGTAATGCTGCTTTATACAAATATGTTCTTGACCTCTCCACACTAGCCAAAGTTATTATCGCCAGATCTTGGTTAGCACCTGACCCCCCATTGATACAGTGTTGGGTTGCTTTAGTTAATGATACTGTAAGCCATGAGAGGCACCTCTACCCTCAAAGGAAAGCCCTGCATAAATATTACAAAATTTGGACAAAATGGTGTGATTCTCCATACAGTTTTATCCCTGAACCTCCTGATACTCTGCCCTACTACCTGCTAGGCCCTATTATTTAGGTGTCCCCATGTGGTATAGAGCCTCCTCCTCTGGCTATTGGCTACCTAATGGGGTGGTGCCCCAGCCTTGCCCTGTTCCGTGTCCCCTCCCCCCCAATGTCCCTCGTTTGTGACCTATAGTTAGTGTGGCTAGAAATTTGTTTTATAGGTTAAGGAGAGATAGGTCTATGTTCTATATTCTTCAACTAAACACCCATGCTTTGTTTACATATTTTACGCTACATATTAGTGTCAAGAATTACAATTGCTATAAATTATTAGCTTATTGACTAGCATTGCCATAGGGTGGGATCATTGTTATTTTGCATGTTCTAAAAATGAATAAAAATCTACTGAATAAAAAAAAAATGGAATTCCAATGTCAGCCACTAGCTGATGCTCTTGCACGTCAATGTTACTGTTAAAATTAATTCTATGCACTACCAGGCACTTTAAATAATAAAAAAACCAGTTTTGTTTATACTACTTATCTAATCATCTCAAAATAACGTTAACCAAGTTAAAAATACAGATGCAAAAAAAAATGTAAATATATTTTTTAAAAAAACAAACAGTTTAAGAACAAATTTTTAGGGTGTCTAAATAGCTTTCCTGTATATGGATGAATAAAAGTAATTTTTAATGGAAGTCAAAAATGTTCATTTAAATCTTAAGAGCCAAAAACTACAATATCAAGTTTCGTGTTGTCTGTGATAACACTGTGGTATATTACAATTTATTGAAAGGATTCTATACTCTCAGTTTTGACTGAAGCAAAGAGTAAATCAATATGATTTGTGGTAAATAAGAAATGAGTATCACAGAAGGAAAGAAAGAAAAATAAGAACTCAAATAATTGTTTTATAATATTTATGAGCATCTAAATCAACAATGTTTGATATTTGAAATGGTAATGTTATAAACACATTAATTCCACTAAATAAAACATTGAGGGCTGTTGAATAATGCTTTTTTATATTAAAATTCAAAACAGTTATATTAATACAAGGGTAGAGACCCTGTAGCACAAGGATATAGAGGTCTTATATCTCGCTCTAAAAAATATTAAATTCTATATTCTCTCTCTCTCTTTCTCTCTCTCTCTCTCAGCAGAAACAAAGAATGTAAAAGCGTATTATGTACTATTTCATATACCAGTTATTTACATTTTAGTGGGTTTTCTTATAATTTGAAACATAATAGGTAACATTTACTATAAAGTAAATGAGTCAGCTTGTGCTTGCTTTAGGATGGTTACACGCTGGGGATTTTTCATCAGATAATGTTTCCCTCACACAAGCAAAAGACTGTTGCACCAGATATCTTACCAGTGTGTACTGTCCAAAGATGCTCACAAATCTTTTGAAGCAGTCTGTGATTTTTCAGTTAATCTTTTGGAGCTCCTAATATGCCAGATCAACGATGGAAAGATCTTTTGCTTTTTTTTGTTTTCAACATTAAATTTTTATTGAAAATTTCCAATCAATGCATACAGTACATCAGTACATATATTGTATTTGGCAAACCAGTTACAATAACAAATAAACATTATAATGTGAGGAAATTTAAATAATAAAAAAAAACAAAAAAATGGAGGGGGGGGGGGACACAAAAAGAGAGGAAGGGGGAGAAGGAATTTTACTGATACAGGGAACAAATAATATAGACAACTAGTTGGGATGGTACAGTAACTGTAGGAGCCTTTGAATAGGGATCCTGAACATAGGCACGCATGACATGAGTAGACTGTTAAGGAGAGACGAAACCATTGGACCGCGACTAATCTGTTAAGGGTGCAGAATCTGAGGAGTCAAGGTGCTCAGGAGTCTCATATCCGACAAAAGATCTATCAGAGGTAGGAGTGGTGGTTTGCGCCATATATTCCGCCCAGAGAAACCACTTAATTGAGGGAGAGGTGGCTGTGTCAGAATATGGGGTGTCAAGGGTTTCCATGATATAATTAAAGTAAATTTTAACTATAACCTTGGTTACCGATGGAGGAGAGGAGGATTTCCAAACCAAACTTGACCAACTCGCAGACTTTGCTGATAACAATATATGGCCTAAAACATACCATTTGTCTTTAGAAATACTGGGGGGTACAGATGCAGCAGCGAGGTCTCTGGGGTGAGCTAGATCTCCATCTTACAAACCGCAGTAGCTAACTGAGAAATTTGGGACCAAAAAGGTTGGATATAAGGACAGGACCAGAAGATATGCAGGATATCTCCCACCTCCCCACAGTGTCTCCAACAGTGCCTAGACTGAGGGGGCCAAATCTTGTGTAATCGTACAGGGGTAAAGTAAATTCTATGAAGGAGTTTTATCTGCCTCTCAGTGTGATCCACACGTTTAGAGAATTTAAAAGCTAGTGAATGAATTTGTTCCCATTGTGTTTGAGTGAATTCTGTATTTAAGTCTTGTTCCCTTGCTAATTGTGACTTAAGTTTAGTTGCAACTGGGTCAGGGGACGATTTTTTGTTTTTTGCAAGTGTGCTGTGTCTATTGGGAGATCTTTGGACAGTACACACTGGTAAAAAGATACAATTAATGGAACTAGTACAAAGATAAAATTAATTATATAGACAACAATACCAGCACTACCTCCCTGGGCAGCTGTCACAACACCTTAAAAAGGTTGTTCCACTCCTTTTCCCCTTTAATAAGAACTCTAAAATTAGAGTTCTAACTTAAAACATGAACTCAGACAATATTAAAAGGTTGTGACTGCGCTCCTTAATCAGTGGTACATATAATGTATAACATATAAAACTTTAATAGTTTTCAATAGTCCTGACAGTTCTAAATATACAATGAGATGTAAAAAGTACTTTGCAACAAAAGTATCTTCTTTCCTTTTCAAAGTTCCTTTACAGAGTGTCACTCTTGGTAAACAAAATCTTCATTCTCTGCAGAAGTGATGATTCTCACAAACATGAAAAAGCAGAGAGACACTCCTCTAGTGTAATACGTTCTCTCATTGCCAAAATAATGTATCTTTAATATATTCCGCTCACATTTATAGCCTTTTGGGCTTTATGCATATAGAAATCACAAAGCTCTCATTCCGAGTCCCCCAACGTATTTGGTCTGCGTTCTCAGTGTGTTTCATATAAAGAAAACAAAAAAGGACACTCCTCTAGTGTAATACGTTGCGTTGAAGGCAGAGACATAGGAATTTCGGTACATTAGATGTGATTATTGGGCCCAGTTTAACATCTTTTCACTATGTATCCCATTTGTCTTTGAAGTCTGCTCCATAAATGCAAGTGCCCTGTTGTATGGGGGTTTGAGAAGTCATCATTGAAGTATTTTTATTAGAATGTTTTAATCATTATTGGGAATAAATATAAAAAATACTTTGAAATTGGAGTCTCTTTTGGAGACCAGCAGGGTGATTGGTATCCCCGTTCATGAGGTGTATAGAAGCTAAAAAGGGCAGAGATACACGGAGGAGGCAAACCAAATACATTGAGGGATCCCGAATAAGAGCTTTGTGATCTTTATATGCATACAGCCCAAGAGGCTAAAATGTGAGTGGAATATATTGAAGTTAAAATCACTTGTCATTGAGAGAACATATTACACTAGACGAGTGTCCTTTTTGTTTCCTTTATATGAAACATACTGAGAACGCAGACCAAATACATTGGGGGACTCCGAATGAGAGCTTTGTGAATTCCAAATGCCCAAGAGGCTATAAATGTGAGTGGAATATATTATAGAAAAACATTTTGGCAATGAGAGAACGTATTGCACTAGAGGAGTGTCTTTCAGCTTCTTTTTCATGTTTGTGAGAACTATCACTTCTTCAGAGAAAAGAGTTCATTTATCAACAGTGACACTCTGTGAAGGAACTTTGAAAAGGAAAGAAGATACTTTTGTTGCAAAGTACTTTTTACATCTCATTGTATATTTAGAACTGTCAGGACTATTGAAAACTATTAAAGTTTTATATGTTATACATTATATGTATCACTGATTAAGGAGCGCAGTCACACCCTTTTAATATTGTCTGAGTACACACTGGTAAGATATCTGGTTAACGGTCTTTTGATTGTGTGATTGGAAAGATTATCAGCTGAAAAGCTCCAGTGTGTAAAATGCTTTGACTCCTGCCCAGGAGTTTCACACAGACGGGAGACTGGTAATTAAAAGCATTGTGTTCCTAATATACAGAAGCCTACATTGCTCTTGATACTTTGCAACTTGGCAATCACTGCAAACACTATTAGCCTTTTTCAGTCAACCATCTGTGCTCTTAAATTAGTCAAATAATATTGTGGTTTAAAGTTAGTCATCTTAACCACTGATGTCTAGGTACAGGACTACAGACAGGCAGGGTTCTCAGAACATTTTTAGGTGGAATGGGGGGAAACATAAAAAGAAATGAATCTTGTGGTTGGTTACACCTCATAGAAATAATGGGAGCTTTAGGAGTAATCCATATTTGAAAACAACTGCAGCTGTGGATCAGTACACAAGTAAAAAGGTTTGCTAATGGTCAAATTACAGTCAAGCACAATGCACATACAAATGCAATCAAAAGAAAGTGCATGGTAGTGTGCTGTTCAATAAAATAGAAATGGTCTTTAAGACCGCATACACGCAATCTACGTAAGGAAAAGATACGTAGATAACGTAAAAAATTTACTACGCATGCACAGTAGTAAAAAACGGGAAACTCCAAACGTATATGCTATACGTCCAGTAGTCTGAATACGGTCTACTGTGTGCAAGGGCTTAATTGACAATGCAAACGTATTAAAACTTATGTCACATATTCAAATAAATTAATTATATATAT
>WWET01000345.1:465835-508032 GCA_011038615.1 Limnodynastes dumerilii
TTTTAAAATAATATAAAGAATAAAAGCATTTTCATACCTTTAATGAAGTATGTGCAAGGTGAAATGCTACCACAGTGGTTCTATATAAGCTGTGGAGCCTCAGCCATATGCAGTCTCTTAATATATGCCCTGTGGTAGGTGTGAATATTTAGCTGTAAACTGTGTGTACTCACGCTAACATTTGGGTCCGGACTGAGCTTGTGCAAACAAGGGCTTACTATACTTTACACATTTGTCCTCCCCTTTCCTCCAAGCACAGTTTGTGGTAGCAGTGTGTTGCACCTTGGTCTGAATCACCACACTTTGAGGCAAATACAGTGCAAAAGCAGTAATAAACTGTGCCATCATGTGTGCATTCCAGTCTGGAGAGCTCCTGAACAAAAAACATACCACAGACTGCTAAATAGAACCACTGGGATGAACTGTCCACGTTGTAATGCTCAGTCACTGCCTATTTGTTTTTCCAAATACCACCTTTTATGTGTACATCTCAATGGATTAATTTTTGTAAGCTCACGAGATTTACTTAAAAAAATAATAGGTTGTGGTCTGTGTAGAACTTGTGCTTGTGCCTTAAAAGAGAAATTTACACTGCAGTAAATATCTTATTTTTATTGACGTTTCATTTTCCAGTATTAATTGTATATTTCAGTTAATTGTACGACACATATTGAGAGATTGCCCTTTATCCAGCAAGTTTATGTTCAATGAATATAAAGATAAATGAGAGGTTTTGCTCTGCTCTGGCAGACTTTATCACTGGTTAAAGCAGATAGCTAAATCTCTGTTATGACATGCAAAGAGGTCACCTGCATTTGAGATTCGCTTATATAACCTGTACCTGTGGAAGTTGTGTACCCCTTGGGCAGGGCTTTGGATTATTTAAGGAAGCTCTGTGCATATCATCAAGCTCCTGCCTTAGGTTTGTGACTCTTCCTGCTTTCCCCATGGATTCCAGCTTAACTTCTTCACAGCACAGTGACTCAGTGATTAGCACTTGTGTCTAATAGAGCTGAGGTCATGAGTTCAATTCACAGACTAGGCCTTATCTCTGTGGAGTTTGTATGTTCTCCCTGTGTCTGAGTGGGTTTCCTCCCACACTCCCCCCAAAAAAAAACTGTTCCCAGAATTGGTCCTGTTATCTGTTCCTATTCCCTGCTCAGTGTCTGTCTCATTCCTCCACTCAGCCCTGTCTCTGCCTGCCTGTGGGAGGACCATGACCAGTAGTGCTAGAACAGAAAAGTCCATACTCACTACCATGATCCCTAGTGAACGAGCTGCATTCACTGCAAAGAAAATGGCTTTTCCAAAATACAGACACACAAAATCTAATTTTCGTCTGTCTCTATTTAAAAAATATCACTCATTTGAACATTTTCCTAATGAATGGATCAGTATGCTGAATTTATTATACTGCAACTCCACCATTAATTATTTTGTAAAACCCACCGCTGCAGACATGCGGCCGCACTGGACAGGTTAGGGGACTCTTAGGGTTAGGATGCGGCGAGGGGAGTCTTAGGGTCAGGCTGGAGGGAACGAAGTCTTGAGGACAGGCTGTGGGTAAGGTAGTGTTAGGATCAGGCTGTCTTAAGGTCAGGCTGCGGGAGGAGGAGGAGGTTAGGGTAATACAAATTCTTACCACTCTTTCCCGCGATTTCATCCTTCGGATGATTGATTGCTTCTCCTTAGTGAGTCAGGAGCAATCAATTTGAAAGCCAGTTCGAAGCTGGCTGGTAAAAAAAAAGCCCTTTTGAAAAAGGGCTATTCTGACCGCAGAACCACAGCCCTAGTGAACACCTCTACCCTGTTAATACTCTGTGCCTTCCACTAGGTCATGTTCTTAAGTAGGCCTGTTTCCATTTCTGACATGGAATTGTGACATATTTTACTGAAGTTTTTATACTCCCCATGGCCCAGATTCAGATCCATAAAGCATGCAGGGGTCAGTAGTTACCGGTTGAATTCTCCGGTTAGAAAGTCTCTTTTGTGAAATAGGGACATTCTAAATTTCCTTTTTGGATGTCCCCATTTCGAATACTTACCATTTTCTACTTTTTTTTTTTTAGAATGGGTGAGTATGCCGTTCGGGATACTTCACCCATTCATCTTCAGAAATACCGCCGCTGCCGATATCCCTCCGCCACCGCCGATATCGGTGAGTAACTTCTCTGTGCGGGGTAGAGAGGGTTAGGCTGCAGGGGAGGGAGGGTTAGGGTCAGGCTGCAGGGGAGGGAGGGTTAGGGTCAGGCTGCAGGTGAGGAAAGGTTAGGGTTAGGCTGTGGGAAATGGTGGGTTAGGGTTAGGCTGCAAGTAAGGGAGGGTTAGGGTTAGGCTGCAAGTAAGGGAGGGTTAGGGTCAGGCTGCCAGGAAAGGAGGGTTATGGTAGTGACAGGGGAAGGTTAGGGTTAGAATTAGGGAAAGGACTGGGGATCATTTGTTTGGACCCCCCCACTTAGTTTCTTGTTAATTCTCTGCATTCACTATTAAGATTATAATTGCAAACATGTCTGCTAAGGTTTTAGTGTCTCCAGGGCCATTGTGCTTTAAAACACTGGCATGTATGCATAAAAAACATTCTTATGTACATATAATTACTGTAATCTAATGTTTCCTGGACACAATATAGGCTGCAAATAGCAATGGATGAAAACCTGAATGAAACCTTAAATGAACCAGAGCTAGGAGGTCTCCTCTTTCAGTTTATTTACATTTTAGAGCCTGCCACACATCATTAGACATCCCATCACAGGCTTTTCACTAACTCATTTAGAACAACTTTGTTTTGCATTCGTCTCTCTGATCTGTATCAATCTGTAAATTCTGCTTTGGGAAATTTGGGATCATTTTCAGAAACAACAAAAAATGAAACCCTTTAATACAGACGCATGATTTTCTCCCCCTGAGCAGCTACAAAATTATTTCATTGATACTATTATAAAGTTGCTCTCGTTGGAAGCAGATAAGTAAAAAAAATTATTTGCAATAGGAAATAAAGTATAGTGAGAAATTTAAATGAAGCCATCCTCCATAGCATTAACATTAATTACAATTTTTATCACATTTTACTGTTCGTTTTTCCTTTCCCTTTCCATCACATCTGTGAGAACAATATCAAAGAGATTTACGGTTTTCTCTCTTGTCTAATTACAGGCACAGTGAGTGCACCGATCAACAGTTTTGCTGAGCAATCACTATGGCTAAGTTTGATTTGCAGAAGAGTTGTGTTGACAGAGTTTTGGAATTATAACTACAACTACTGCTTTTATGAAAATAAATAAGGGTAAGTCTTGCTGGATATAAAGAATAATAGGTGAACTATAGAGGGCTGCCACTAACACCATAGAGAGTCCACTATACTCTCCAAGACAAAATAAATCTTTTAATCATCCCCAATGAAGGCTGATTAGTGTCTATAAATGTACCACATCCGACGTGCTCCCCATCGCCTTGAAAATGAATCACTTAGATTTGAAACGCGTCGGCAGGAAAGCACATACGGAGGAGCTCCAGTCGGTTTTCACTGCTACTACTGCAGTCTGTGAGTCTGCAATCCCATGATTTCTATCTCTTCACAGCATGGTACGATACTGCGCTCCTCTTAATTTTTTTGTTCATCTGGCGTCTGTTTGCTGTTAATTTTTTTAATACACTTTTTGGTTTAATAAATACTATTTTAATCTCATCCCCACTCGGTCCAGTGTTTGTATGAAAACGAGGGTCAAAGACACCCGTAGGATCTGAGAAAGCAGGAACCCCCATGACTGGTTTTGAATCCATATCTGATGATCTCCATCTCCCATTCTACTGAATTTTGAAAGACTTTCCATCCAATAATTATCTTTATTATTTGGATTGAAGGATTTCATACAACTTTCATACAGTTTTTTTTTACACAAACTGTGAGTTACTACGAAATAATATCAGTGACTGCTGTCTTTTCTACACCTATACTTGAGAGAAGAATTAGGAACTTTGGACCCTTTCTGTACTTTTTTATTTATTATTTTACCTATTTTTTGGAAAACTAAATGGACTATTTTTATTTTTAAGCCATATATATTTTATATATTCAATTCATTTTGGTATTTTATATGTGTGGTTCTTATAGCCTTTTTTCTCATATCTTCTTTTTATATATACTATTTGTTTACTCACTGAATTAATTTTTGATGCATATATGTTCATGTATTTCCACCATTTGATATTGCACAATTCTTCTCTATTTTGCACTTTATTTAAATTTTAGCATTAATATTTATGTAAATTAATTCTGGCACTTTATATTTATATCTTTTTATTATATGCAATAAATTTAGTCATCGTATTTTTATAATTCATTATTTATTTAGGATTTTCACCTTAAGGTGCCCAATACATCCAAATCTTGCTAGATGTTTCTAAAAAATTAATAAAAAAAAACCCTAATCTTCTATTATCTCATTCTTAGCTTTTTTTTTTTTTTAAGCTGAACATACCCTTACTATTAAGGGTATGCATATAAGCTGCCAATGGCGTTAAGCATACAAATAGGTGTTAATGACTGAATCAGAAAATTGTGCTTAATGATGGACAATACACGTGGACCCATAACACTGTGAATCAGTATTTTATTTGAAACCTATAAACAAATAAATAGTTTGCTCTCAGTGCAAACGGAGCTACAGTTTTGTTTCTTTTTTTTTTTTTAAGGCTTTCCTTTGGCAACTTGCATACGCGTTGTTATTACAAAAGATATCCCTCCCCGGCATTAACTGTTACTTATACACTTGACTCCACATAACAAGGAATATATGTCTAAAAGTCCTAGTTTAAAATATTGGACATCCACCAATACCTTCTCCTTCCAACACATAAGAGAGAGAGCAGGGAGAGACAAAGCAAAAGGTCAGCCTCTTAAAATTCCATTAGAAAAATGCAACGTGGAAACCAAAAGATGCCAAACAGAGTGTTGAATCTGTAAACAATTGCTAATACAAATAAATAACTGAAAGCAATGGCATGTAGAATTAAATCACCTGGTGCTTCAATGAGTTGCTTGTAAACACTGAGGAAAGCGGCTTCTGCTTCCTTGCTTCTTTTACTAAGCGCAATTACCTGGAGGACAACCAAAATAGAACACACATTATAAAATGACACAATAATTAAACCAAATAAACTTACATTTTACCAACGTCATTGCCATAATCTTAGAGGAGTTCTACTGGCCAAGTTATTTCTTGCAATATGCTCATCCTGAAATAAAGTTACATATATACGTCTCTCTTACCTAGCTGTCATTGATGAAGGAACGTGTAAAAAATACCTTTAAGTTGCACTTCCATCATGGTTCCATGGAGACAAAAGGTGTGGCATGCTACTGATTTATGTAGGAAAGTCATTATTAGTTTTGCAGAGCGTTGGCTGTTATATCCTGTACAATGAATGAGTGGCAAGTGTTCCTGCCACTGGTTTCAATGTTAATATAAAGGTATTATGTGGTGGAGGGGGAGGGTTGTATAAGGGTAGACATATCCCAGTAAATGTGGCTTATATCTCCACAGAAACACAATTACCCATACCCTCCAACATGACCCATTCCATTAGGTACAAAATACTCTGCTCCTCAGTTCCAACTGTCAGTTACTATGGTAACCATCTTTGTTGAAGAGGCAAGTAGTATTTTAAATATCAGTTAGTTAATTTAAACCAGGTGAGTGACAGTTGGAAGCTCAGGAGCGGATGTAATTGTACCTAATGGGATGGGTCATGTTGGAGGGTCTGAATTACCATGTAGAAATTATGCCACAGCAGCACCTGAAACATTCCTGATCAGACAAAATTCAGTGTTCAGACTTGAAACAATTTGGTATTAATAAATACTGTGAAATGCCCCTGAAGCTGACTACTTCATGCTCTACTTTCCTCCTTTCCAGCAGATAATGTCAGAATGCAACAGATATCTAAAGGGTTTGTTTTAAAAAGGAGAAAAAGATTTTTTGTAAAATAACGAACACAATTTCCTTAACAACCAATGTGGGGAAGTGAGAATAGTGAGAATAGCACAAAAAGACATAAAACAAAACAAAAAAGCCAAAAAATAAATAAAAAATAAATACATTTTTATTATTTTAACTCATTTCATCACATAATCAAGTATAAACTTACCATGCCAATATCTACCCAGAGTTTAAGGAAATGTTTAAGGAAGAAAGGGCAGTACAGGATCTTGATCCTTTTTCATGAGTTGTATGTTGTATAATCTGGGACCCAGGGTCCAAGTGTAATGGATGTTCCAACTCTATTCAACAGTTTTTATTTAAAACAACAACAGGAAAAGTGTGTCTTAATGAAGACCATTAAATATTAACAACATTGTTTATTAAATGGTATACTGGAAGATGGATATATTTAGTGCAATACATGTAACAAACATTTCATGAATTTAATGATAATCTATAATTTAATGATAATCTATAGAATATATATCATAAATATATAATTAATGAGATAATATATCATTGCTGGAGATTTACATTTTATACCCCCTCATGTATTCTATGCAAAATACTTCTCGTACAAAGAGCGAGAAAAGAGAGTGCATTCATTAGGTGCACCACAGATGGAGCAGCATGGTAGCTCAAGTAGTAGGCTCACAGTACTGTGGTCATGAGTTTCATCCCCCGATAAGGCCTCATCTGCATGGGTGTTATCTGGGTGCTTCGGTTTCATTCCACACTCCAAAAACAGGTAAATTGGCTACTGTGTCTGTGTCTAGCCTGTGTCTGTCTGTATTTATGTAAGGGAGTTTCGAATGTACCGGTAAGTTCCACTTGGGCAGGGAAGGGAATGATTTGATTGGTCGCCTTAAAAAAAAAAAAACCATCACAACAGAATATTTAAAAATAGAAAGATATAAAGAATAGAAAATGTGCACACAATATTGTGTTAATAAAAAACAATTATGAGAATGTGAAATTCATTTGTCAAATAGATAAATGTTATTAAAGTGTGCAAAGACCTGTCAATAGTCACAATGGGGTAGATCCCGAGCTACGTCTGCAAGCGTATTTACACTAGCCGGTGACAAAAAAACGCTGTTGTGTATATACACGTACGTAACTATGAACAAAGGGGCGTGACATCCATACGACACCCGTAATTACGCTTCGGAGGTGGGTTGAGGCATTTATGTCGTACAGTATAGGCGTGGTTATGCTTTGAAAAGTTAAGGTAGGGTTTGGCAAGCGTAAAACGGCAAAAGTACGTACGGCTGAGGTGAGTGCCTAAGGGAGTGCATAGTAACTACGCTAGTGTAACTACGCTACACCTTGAAACGTAACGGAAACGTTGGTATGGATCCGGCCCAATTATACAAATCAGAGCGATCACACCTTCGGTATATACATCTAATACCCTCTTGGAGGGAAGAAAAGAAAAGAAAATTAACTAGTAGGATGTGGCCACTTTTCTATAAAGTAAGTAAAATAATTGCTGTGTAGTGACCAAAATAAAAACGCCTTACATTTTATGTTGTAGACATAAAATCATTTGTGTGCATTGAAAATCCATTACAGAGCACAATACCTTACTATTTTAGAACTCTTTCTGACAACATTTTCATCCCAATCGGGACACATTCCCATGGTGTCCCACTACCAATGTTAGGAGATTGCTGGTATATGACTTAGATCAGAATAAGCATTTTAACACAAACTCACCTATTGTGTACTATTTCCTTAAAAGAGATGAATATATCGTCACAATTATTTGTGCCCCTAGCGACCACTGTGCTTCAATAATTTGTGTTTAATGGGTTTATATCCCTTGAAATGATTTACTGCATGCCCTTGTCTATGTATGGTCCAAGATAGCATATTTCCCTCTGGAGGAAGAGCAGTGAATATAATCATAAGGAATAAAATGTGTTAGTGTGCAGATCTATCACAGGACATCCAAGAATTGGGAGTTTTTTGAAGGAGAACACTTAATGAGTGGGAAGCTACTTCATTAGTAGATCTGACTGATAGACGCCATATAGCAGTGACAGAGATTCAGAGATGATATGAGAAAAGAGGCCTGGGATTGTAAATACAACATTGTTTAGCAGACATTTCATTCTGAATTCAGTTAAACAAAAAGCAGTGCTATTACAAGGATTAATTGCATGTTATATGAGCCTCTAAACTGCTGGAGAGCATATAACTAGTTAAAAGGAATGAAACGATTTAGAAACACATTGCTTTACAATACTTCCTCTACAAATACTGAGAGACAGCATGTCATTTGAACCCCCTTTTGTAAAGAATCATCAGATAATTAATAGAAAACAATACCTCCTCTAAAGCTGGGCATACACTATGGTGATTATCGCTACCAGCAGGAAATGGCTGATAAATGGGCCGATTTTCCCCTGGTGAAAGGTGCCAATAATAGTACCATACATTTACTTCTCCTACTCGGATCAATAATACTAGCAGGAGAATCTTGCAGCTAGCCTATTGGCTGGCCACAGTCTTCTCTGACTGGCTAGTTCTCCTGTCAATCTCGACAGGAGACCCATTCAGCTAGCCTACAGGATGGCTGTAGTCTTTAATTGGCTGGGTCTCTGGTCAATCTCGACAGGAGATCCATGCAGCTAGCCTATTAGCTGGCTACAAAAACTAATTTATGAATGGCAACAACAGTGGCTGCATGTAGTCATCTTTGATTAGCTGGGTCTCCTGTCATGTTGCGAGGCCCCACTGGAAATCCTCTCATTGCGAAAAAGGGACAGCGAAAGTTGCTTTTCAGCTGTCCTTATTTTGAATGAGAGACGTTTCAGAATGTATTTTTATGAATGGGTGAGTTTAATTTGCATACTCACCCATTATTTTTCAGAAGCACCGCCGCTGGCGACTTAGGGTCAGGCTGTGGGGGGTGGGGGGGAGGCTTAGGGTTAGGCTGTGGGAGGGACTCACGGTTAGACTGAGGGGAGGGAGACTTAGGCTTAGGGAGTGGGGTTCCTCACCTCTTCGAGGCATAAGCAATGGATATCCCGAAACACCCTATCGAAATAGGGCCGTTCGTAACAGGGACCCACACTCCTCCTGTCAATATTGACACTTTCTTTAGGACATTGAATGGGTGACATCAGCTCCATTGTCTGATCTTTACAGGAAGTCATTAGCACCTATTTTATAAGTAAACAAAGGTTTAATGATTTTTGAAACCATATTTAACTCTCCCCAGCAGGTGGGCTTGCCATGTATGGCAGAATTGTCTTTTATTTTGTAAAAGGTTTATGTGAGCACAGCTGTATACAAAGGGCGTAAGTGAATAGCTGGGCACAGCAAATATACAAGAGGCACACAAGATAACAAGATAGGATGACTGGTGTCATATAGGTGCAGGAAGGTTTACATTTTATGGCGCTTACTAAAATGGAGTCTGTATGGGGGGTGGGGGGGAGGCTTAGGGTTAGGCTGTGGGAGGGACTTACGGTTAGACTGAGGGGAGGGAGACTTAGGCTTAGGGAGTGGGATTCCTCACCTCTTCGAGGCATAAGCAATGGATATCCCAGCCAGTTCGGAACTGGCTGGGAACGAAACGCCCTATCGAAATAGGGCCGTTCGCAACAGGGACCCACACTCCTCCTGTCAATCTCAACTCTTTCTTTAGGACATTGAATGGGTGACATCAGCTCCATTGTCTGATCTTTACAGGAAGTCATTAGCACCTATTTTATAAGTAAACAAAGGTTTAATGATTTTTGAAACCATATTTAACTCTCCCCAGCAGGTGGGCTTGCCATGTATGGCAGAATTGTCTTTTATTTTGTAAAAGGTTTATGTGAGCACAGCTGTATACAAAGGGCATAAGTGAATAGCTGGGCACAGCAAATATACAAGAGGCACACAAGATAACAAGATAGGATGACTGGTGTCATATAGGTGCAGGAAGGTTTACATTTTGTGGCGCTTACTAAAATGGAGTCTGTATTTTATGGTGGTAATTAGTTTAATGGTGTCTGATTGCCCCCCTCAAACCTTAATCCGGCCGTGATTCTACCTGACCATCCTGTCAGATAAAGGATAGGTGATAAAAGTGATTTTCAGCTATCTGAAGTCATTACCGCCGACAGAAGAGACAAAGGACAAACGTTAAATATTAAAGAATACAGAGATTGAAAGGTTGGCAGCTGACCCCCTTGACGTTATATGAACAATACCTTCAGCTGATAATCCATCGATTATCAGAAAGCAAAAACATTTAACTAAATAATTACACTGCAATCTAAAACAACAGGGGAAAAACAAGTTAGAGAACAAAAGAAAGCCTAAACACACAGCACTGCCAATTAACCAATGAATAATTATAGTGTAAAAGAGTCGGAAATTTTTCACCTTTGAATGACAAAACCACAGCACTTCGAATGTAATAATTTATTATTGCTTAGAGATTTATTCTGATGTGCCAGTCTAAAAATGACAGATATTCTGCTGTTAATCATAATGCCATACCAGTTCTGCCTTCCTTGCTGATATATTGTTCTTATTAAAACCTTTAAGGGCTTGTTCACACGTACATTAAAAAAACAACCTGGTACTTTGTCATTGCTTTTAACAGACTATTCAAAGAGTGTTCTTAGAGCCTCCCTGCTGTATGGTGTATTAACTACTTTATAAATGTAATGATAGAACACCATTATATTACGCTGAGCAGCACAAATGTGCACTAAACAGAGCAATATAAGTACTTGCTAGGAAGTGTGCGTCTACAAGATAACTAGAGGTATGGAAGGGCCTTTGTAACACACATTTCTAGTCATCTCATACACACTGCCTAAAAACAGGGAGGTATTTGCTTATCTAACCCTACTCTCTTTTTTGTTCATTACTATAACCAAGAAAAGGTCTCAAAGCATTATACAATGATTGTGTGCTTCTCAAAAATGAGATTAGCCATTTAAATCCATCAATATGAGAAATTTGAAGCCATTATAACCAAGTACCAATAGAAACCAATTTTAAGTAAGAAAACTTCAACTTGTCCTAGTGTTTTCAGTATGTCCTAGATCACACCATTCACATAGAAATGTGTTTATTTATAGAACATTTCAAAATTAAATGGAAGAAGGGTGTAAAAAGCCAAGATACATTAATCATGCACAAGAAAAGTTCAACTAAAAGAAGAGGTAGTGAAAATACAATGTAGAGTGAGGAATCATGGAGTCTGTGATCCAAAAACATCTGGGTCTAAAAACTGCAGGACATAGCAATGGAGGTTCAGTGATACAGCACAACCCCGACTAAACTCATTCTACTGACCTAGGAAACAGCAATTCATCTACCTTCTTCTATTATTACAGAGACCAATGAGGAACTGAGAGTGTACACAGTCTCCCCAATCTGTGGTCTTGAACATGACGGTGTCAAAAAAAATTGACTTGAAGATTCTAACGCTGACAGGTAAGTTTTCATCCTTACCCTAACTATCTTTTTACCACAAAATAACCTTAACCCCCCCAATCCCCGCAGTCTAACCCTAATCAGCCCCTCTCCACAGCCTAACCCTAACCTTCCCCTTGTAGACTATCACTAATGGCATGTGGACTGGGGACCTTGTCGAAATATAAAGGAAATACAATGATTATAGCAAGATGCTGCTAATTTCTATGTACTACACTACATGTGGCCTTTCTACAAATCCAGTCTGACGTGGTCTGGCACTTAGGATATTGGGGAAAAAAATTACTAAAAATCATAATTGGATATATGTATCCAGATGACCATAGATATATTTTGGTCTTATTCCTATAATTACTGTGCGTTTTATTCTAATAATAAGGTTCATAGGATAGCACCCCCTTTTCAGTTTTAATTAATCTTTTCTGATCTTTACCTATCTGATTTCATTTCACCTCCTTATTTTAAATAATTATAATAAAAGTTCATTCTTAAATACATACATATGTATACTTTACTGTGAGTGCCTGAATCAGTTACACTTCTTTCCTTCCCACTTTATGGTCTGGGACTTACATATTTTTTAATGTGAATAAAGAGTAATACAATATACATAATTGGTTTATATTAGATTCACAAAAAGTTGCATTCTCTGTATTGATATGGTCTAATTTGATAGCTTCTTTACAAAAAAAAATAAAAAGAGCAAGCCTATTGTACCATTGCCCAAAACATTTAGCAGGCTGGTAATCCACACAGAAATTCCCTTGATTCTTATTAAGGGATGTAGGAATATACTCAAATCACACTGAGTGTAAATATCTGTATGTGTGTAAAAACAGGTTTTCGCTAGGACACACCTACATTAATTTAGCCGGTAAACAAATATGTGAGCACGCCTTACACACAGGAGAGCATTTCCTCATTTCCAGGTAAAATAAACCACTTTCTTATTACTAGTCATTACACCATAAATACATAAACCATTGTATATATAATCAACTTTAAACCTGGAACAGTAAAAGAAGCTAAAGATGTTTCTAGGTTTCCTAAAATACACACGAACAAAAAGCAATTCTCTGGCAGAATATTCTTTTTGAAGTCTGATGTGGACTGAATTTAAATTGCATGCTACTCAAATAAAATGCAATATAGGCATTTCTAATTCACCGTCTTCATATGCAGAGCTATCTCTATGCATTGCTTGGAACACAGGAAGTCAGCTGTTTGGATTCTTGACACACCACTTACCAGTCATTTAGCACAGTCTCTCCTCATTTCCTTGATTAAGTCTTTAATTGTGTGGATCTTTATGTTTATGCACTAACTATTTTTATTTATTTTTTTTGCAGACGAGAAGTGCTGTCCCTACTAAATTGAAGTCTATCAATTCTTAAGAAGCAAGTGACAATATTGAAACAATTTTATATAGCGCCATCATATTAATAAATTAATAATCATGTTGATTTGCAGCCGAGGCAAATTTCATCTGTTGTAAACAGTGGGGCTGATAAAGAGCTGCACTTACACCTTTTTGTAGGTGCAAGTGTAGACCTGAGCAATACCATGTTGTACTGCAAGGGGAAGCTAATTTATATTATAATAGCAGAATTAGAGTTCAGGGGTGACGTTTATTAGCTGAACTCTAATTTACAGATTAAAGATAAATCTATGATATTTGAGTTCTATGTGCAAACGTTAATTATTTTCCATGCATGCTTTAAAATAAATTAGCACCCCTTATCTTGCAAAATGGTTTAGCTGAGCTGTACACTTGCACTTGTTTTGTCCTTACTCTGAATCTGAATCAGCCCTTTTATAAGCATTAAGAAATTATGCTTTCGAGCCCAAGTCTAAAAAAAACTGCTAAAAAGTAAAGGATGTCAGTATGTGTGCAAAAAAGCATAAAAGAATAAAATAAATGTTACTTTCCCTGAAATTCAACACAAGTCTAAATAACAGTGTAATAGTAAAGCTGGTCAGTATCTGTGTGCCGTAAGCAATTCAAATATATATCCCTGCATACAAAGCATACAATTAACTTGACTCCCCAGGCAATCAACATGGTTTAGCCCAGGAGTAATTCATTTGAAGCACTTACTTAAGTCTGGATCCAGCCCATCTTCTTTACAAACTCTGGATCCATGCCTATATCCCTAAAATCTTGATTATGCATCTGAGCTGTAAATATTCTTATGAATAGTTTCTTAAGTTAACAGCTGAATGTGTTGCCTCCTGCCTCTCCTCAGCACAATCTTGTTCAACAGGCAGATCTAATCATTAAATAAGCTAATACTCTCCACATACTCCACAATTAATGTTGAAATTTCAATATTTTTATTCAGTAATATTATGAGAAAATGTCTAAACTGATAAACTGTGTAAGAGATTAGCCGATTGCATATTTATAACATGCGTGGATTATTTCCTATTTATTTTTCACATCACTGTTCATAGATTCAAGGTGAGAAACTGCAACTGAGCTTTAGCAATTCAGATTGATAAATTGCATTTATGTGCTGGACCTTTTTCATGGCTGGTGACTTTCCAGCCAAGCAATTATCACAGCTGAATGCATAATACCCTAATTAATTACTATTGTCAAGCTAGCCTCTCTGCAACGATCATACTTGCTTGTAGAGCTTGCTTTTTAAGTATTTCTTTGTGAAGTATTATCCCAATTGACCAGTAAAATTGTTAAGCGATCCTCCTTTTAAATCACATTTAAAGAATATCATTGATAAGAGATGACTGTAATTAAAGCAATTGTTTTCTCTTAAAGATTAAACAATTTGAATGGCCTTTTAAAATTGTATACTATCTAAAATAAATAGAAAAAACTGAAAGAACAGTTTATGTACCACCTAAAGCATAGGCTGTTAGATACATAAGACCATAATCACTCAGGTACCCATGGTTGGATAATTTGTATAATTAAATGTGCACTATGATTGCGCTCACTGTTCACTGATTTGGACAGTTTTGAATTTGCTTCATTGGGAATATAATAACCAACCTTGTGTACACATAAGTTCCCACTTGTGGCAGGATGAAAAACAGCCACATGGCCTGAAGGGGTTAATCTCCTGGGAGTTTTAAGGAGGGAGGGGCCATGCATGGCACTAGTGGGGGAGCACCTTTGGCTCTGGTGCTCAGAGGAACCATATGGGCCACTATTAATATAGAATCAGACTGATTCTATTATATCTATAATAACTATTCTGCCTCTATGTTGTTTTCAAAATAAGTGGAAAAAGGAGAAAGTTGGACCAATCTAGGCGCACTGATATATATACACTCAAACCAAGTGTTAAATGGTCAATGGTCAAACAGTAGAAATCAGTGATAAACACAGAAAGTGAAAATAAAACATAACTTTTAATAATATATGTAAAAGGGTGAAATATAAACCAACATAAAATTCACTGCTTGAGATATTTAAAGTACTTGAGTTTAACCAAATTTTTTGTGCAAGTAGAGAGGCACAGGAGCAATTACATATCTAGGTATAGTAAGGTGTAACCGCAAAATACTCAATTCTTATTACGTTTACAGTCTGATAGTTGGCAACAATATATCATAGAAGAACGATAATATAGCATGAATGAACAAATAGATAATAGAAAAAAGTAGCAGTATATTGAAGGGGAGAAAAGTTAACACATATTAGGGGGGTACCAATATCAGACCAAAGTTGTAATAAATATAATCAATGGTTAATCCTAACCTAAACTCCCTAATGTCAAACAAATGAAGCTCAATCCTACATGGACGTGCCTAGCCGCCTCACGGCGGAACTTCGCTCCGTATTACACAGAGTTTATCTGTCCCTACTCTCTCTCTCTCTCTGCGTGCCCCACAGTATAAACTAGCTAAATAGCAAAATATACAAATTATAATATCATATGGGAGAACAATGGTGAGAGGAAAGGGAGATGGCAGTAGATATACACATATATAAAAATATATGGGAGCCCAAATGTCAGAAACTGTGTTAGCATATGAATGGAAAGAATCCAATTTGCCTCCCTAGTCTAGATGTGAATATGGGCTATTATGTACAAAGTTTCTATAGGTTGGCAACATTGTAACATAAAGAAGCAAATAGAGTATTGAAAAAGTAACAGTTTGTTATAGGGAGGAAATAGAGCACATATTAAAGGGGTATATACTATACTATATTATTGTTCATCTATGATATATTGTTGCCAACTATCAGACTGATCACGTAATAGCAATTGAGTATTTTGCGGTTACACCTTACTATACCTAGATATGTAATTGCTCCTGTGCCTCTCTACTTGCGCAAAAAATTTGGTTAAACTCAAGTACTTTAAATAACTCAAGCAGTGAATTTTATGTCTGTTTATATTTCACCCTTTTACATATATTATTAAAAGTTATGTTTTATTTTTATCTTTCATTTTCTGTGTTTATCACTGATTTCTACTGTTTGTAACCCAGGTCATTTAACACTTGGTTTGAGTGTATATATATCAGTGCGCCTTAAATTGGTCCAACTTTCTCCTTTTTTCACTTACAAGTATATTCCACATGTGGGCAGAAACAAGTATAGGTTTGTAAATATATATCATAGATAAGCAACTTTATTATAAGGGTTTTTTGATTTGAATACAATTTTACTTGGAATATTGTATACATATTTAGAATCTTAACCTATGTAGGTAATATTAGATGATATCATATATACAGTATACATTTCCTTTGGATATAATTCACTTAACCCTTATATTGATACTTAAGAGGGTATCTTTCATAATTTTTGTATCTCGCACTGTGCGGCCTATTGATGCACTCAGGTTTTGCATTTCTTAGCGAAGTAGGAACCTGTTTGCATCATATAAATATTTGTTTGCAAAATAAAGTGGTTTTGCTGGAGCTCTGAATCTTAGACTACAATTCTTAAAGTGCTGTAATTGTTAATAGACATTTGTTTTCTAGGACACAAATGTAAATATAACATTTAAAATATCAACATAGTATTTGAAAATATATAAAAATTGAAAGAGTGACTATCAGGCTATAATTACAAAAGACATTGTGTTTTGCTGCATACCAGCACAAGTGAAACTCTATGCATACACATTCAATGGCAACTTTCAGAACACATGCATGCTAAAACTAGTCAGGCAATAGTGTGGCAAAAGATGGATGCATAAAAGCAATAAAAGCATGTAGATATTGCCAGATGGGGTGGTTTTACACACAACAGTCCCATGAGCTTATAAAGCAAGTGTCCAAAGCAAAAATCATCCAGAGAGTGGCATTTCTTTTGGAGAAATGTACTTGATTATAGAGGTTAGAGAGTAGCAAGTTATCTGGAAGCTGAAAATAACTGAAATAACTATATACATTACAGCAGTGTATAGAACATTAAAGAGAAAGGGCAACAACAACACTGAGTGAGCTAAGAAGAGAAAACAGAGGCTACAGTGGCACATAACAGACAACTGTAATAATGTCTCCTTATCTGATCTTGATCTTTCTACAATATGCAAATCAGATCAGATTTTAGCACAAAAAAATAAATCCATATTCATTCTACCATATGTCAACGGTTGAGGTTGATGCATCTAGCAGGACATGTCATGCTACAAAGCAGTGTGACATGGCACCAGATACCAATGATGTACCGCTAACTATTTATTTATGATTACAAAATGTATTACTACTTCAAATTTTGAAAATAAACAACTGATACAATGTACCGCTATTCAAATGATTTCTATTGCAAAAAATGTTTGTCTGTGTTTTGATCATTTTTCTGATTGTATTGTTTCACACCAGCATGTATTTAACATTTATATAATATACATTTATTTGTAAAAAAAAAATAAAAATAAATGAATTGGGTCCTGGGAAAACATGACATTGTGACTGGTATCTGAACCTCAGTAGAGTGTAGCACTTATTGGATAGCCCTTCCATTGAGCAAAGCCCTCACTCACAAAGAACATTTTAGTTGGAAAGACTAAGATCACATTTCTATTCATCTTCAATATACACTCATCACTGAAAATTTCCAACTCTTAATTAAATAGCATTTGCATTCACAATGTCAGAGAGTAATAAGTTCTGCCACATAATCAGCGCTTTGAATCATTTTCTACCTCACTGCCTTAGAATGCAAGGCCAAAGAGCCATATTAAGAGACCAGAACAAACACAGGTGAATAGCCTAGTCATTATAGTGTTCTACCAGGCTGCTGGCATCCCTTTGAAGAGGTTTCCTATATTACTCTATATATACACATTATACAGATTTATACTTGAATACTAAAGTAATATTTATTTTATATAATTAGATATATTTTCCATTGGAATGAAGGTATTTGTAACGTGTGTAAGATTATGAACAACAGGAATCAAATTGAGGGTAAAATAGAGTTCGGTATGGTTTAAAAAAAAACAAAAAACTGAATAAATGGTCCAAATGGTCTTATCTGCCGTCACATTCTATGTTCCTATGTTACTGAATGCAGTATTGACCACACATTGTGGTAATTAAATACTAACATGATTTTATAACTAGCGCTTATTTAACATACTTTCGATGTAACTATGACTTTTTATGATAAGACACATTGGGCTGGATCCTAAACTCCATCCGACAGGGGACTTACGCAATTTTATGCATAAGATCTAACGTACATAACGAAGTTACGTATGTTAGTTCTTACGATGAAGGGGCTGAGCCTTCACTTACGATGGCTCTACCCCCACCATATAGGCGGGAATAGTCATTTAAATGAAGGACCCGTGCGGGGAAAGCCGGCCATACGGCCGCAGACCTTATCGTAATAGTTAAGGGTAGGAATCTGGACAGTGGGGAATACAGGGAGCGTAACTACAGACCCCGGCGCGCACGTAAAGCGTGCGGGCGTCTGGATCTTCCCCATTGAGTTGGTTAAGCATTGTGGGGTTTTATTTTTTAGCTTTATTGAAAGACTTTTGGTTTAGTAGAATCTTCTAATGGAGACATATCTACAGCTGGGGGACTGTGATAAACATTGCGATTGTGCGATTATGATCATAATATTTTGATATGAAACGATGTGGTAACTGTGACTAATGAAAAACTGGTAGAGGTTGCACTGTCTGGTGCTGCCATTAGTGAATCTTACACATGGACAGACTATTTGGGCTTTTGTCCATATTTTGACTTAGGATAAGTTCTTGGACCCCAATAGTCCCCTGTGGAGAAAGAGGAGGTTTTCTGAACTACTCCATTATGAGTGATCTGGGGCCTGGGGTCAGTTCAGTGTAGTATCTACAGGGGTTGCATCTAGGGCTCTCCAACACCAAATATTTTTGGAATAGTTTAACTTTACTGGGAGCGGTGGCATGCAAATTAAAGGGGAAGGTGGGGGAGCTTTGTAGTACGTGGTTTGACAGTGAATCAGTAATATTTAGTTAGCTAAGAAACACATTAAGAGCATGCCTCACTGAATAAAAGCTGTTATCAAAGCCAAGGGTGGCCCAACCAAGTCCTAGCAAAGGTATATGTTAACCTAACGCATACAGATTAACAAATTCCTAATTTATTGCAAACCACTGTTCTGATGCTTCTGTTCTGTCCCCTGCCTGTCATACCATAGGTGGTGTGCAGCAAAATAATAAAGTTTCCGCTCTGGGAATTCCCCGCCTCCTTACCTGCCTGATTTTTTTTAGACGGGCTAATCAGACCCTGGCGGGAATAGAGTTCAAAATGAATTCTTTCAAGGGCAGCCAGTTCATCCAGGGAATTCACAATGACAAGGACTGAAAATAATAGAGCATTAAGGCCAGAGAAGCTGTGGGTTTGGAAAAGTGGAGATGTTGCCCATAGCAACCAATCAGATTGTAGCTCTCACATTCCTATTACATTCTAGAGAATGTCAGCTAGAAGCTGATTGGTTGCTATGGGCAACATCTTTACTTTTCCAAACCCGCAGCTTAGTAAATCTGGCCCTTAGAGTGTTCATTTTTACCACAACTATTCTGCACTGTGACAATTTGATCAGAGATTTTCAGGGATAAGTTTCCAGGGAATCATATGAAGAAGTGATAGACATGCCAAGCTCTTTATCTACATAGTTTGCCACCTGAATTGGAATTCAAAAATGAGTTGCTTCGTCTCCCTGACTTGGCTTTGTTGATTTTGTAGCCAGATAGATGGTCAAACTATCCAAGTGAAGTTCTCAGCTGTTGTAGTTTCATACCATCAGTGAATAGGGACAACTTACTCTTACTTACTTACTTACTCTTACCCTATTCCCCACCTGCACTCCTCAGATATTCGGGGTGCTCCTGAGGGGCCATAATGTTAAAGGGTCTCTGACAGAAACATTCACAACATCCTGTTGATTGCTAAGGTGTTACGGAAGGAAATCTTAGAGTGCAGCCTAGAGACCAAGAGGGAATCAAGCTTTATCACCTTATCAATTAGGTTGACTATCTGTCTAGTAGGATAATGTCAAATTTAGCTCTCTTTGTACTGTCTTGAGATTGCGTAGGATATTCGAGCTGTTATCCATAAGACCAGTGTGTTTCACTAATCTCTCCCATTTAGCTTTGGAGGCAATAAGATGCCTTTGAACTGGTTTATGGGCTTCCCAGAGCGTCACTGAGTGAGTGTCATTTAGGATAAAGCATTTGGTCAGTTTGTCAAAAAGGAGATGAGAGACAGCAGGATCATGACGGAGTGACTCGTTAACATGTATCCCTATGTGGCTAAAGAGCTAGACCTGATAGATCTACCAGGACCAATGCATGGTCAGACCATGTTATGGGGAGTATGTTGCTGCGCTGGAGCAGCAGGGTAAAATTGTGGCAATGCAAGAATATATCTATTCTCAAATATATGTGTTATGCCCTTGGGAACTGAGAAGTCACTAAAGAGGGGTCTGACCTTCTTGGGTGAACCAGCCCTGGTACCAACTGGACTTAGGCTGCCTGGAATAGTGTTGGGAGGATCCTGTGCTGAGAGTAACCCCCCTTATGGTTCCAGCACCACAGGCTGGTAAAGCCTAGTCCTAGCAGGGGTAAAATTAGTGCTGAGGACCCCATGCTGTTTGTCCACCCAATGTTCCAAAACTGGCACCAGGCTTGTACAGTGCTAGTGCATGATCTAACATAAAAAACAGCAGCAGATTGTGTAACTGGATTTTTGAGAGCACCTAATATTCACGATTAATGATGTCAACACATCAGCAGAAACCTTCAGAGCAACTATCCCCCTTCCAATTCCAGCAAAGGGCGTGCAAATCATTTCCGCAGGATTCTGGGAGCACTTTCAAACAGATTCACCAGTAAATCTTCTGTAGTATATACAGAGGTATCATGCAGCTGATCAGGACTTCATAATGGACCACAGGACTTATATGCTTTATACAGTGTGCCATCACCTGCCTCCTAATAAAACAGCCACCGTACACACACAGTGGTGCACCCAGCTAGGGTTTCTGGTAGCCTACAAAAAGCCCACAATGAGTATTAGGAGAAGAGTAACGGCCGCCCCTCTTCACAGCTGTGACAGGCTCGTACAGAAAGCGGAGAAGAGGGGAGGGCTATGCGGAGGACACTCCTGTGCATGTGTGAATATCTCCTTGTACCCTACCTAGCAGAAGTGATCTTCCTTTTAAAGTTAGCGCTGGTCTGCTGGAGTACGTGAGTACCCTCATAGAAATATCATGTATTAATAAAAAATAAATGAAAAAAACTTTGTTTAGGACAGAATAAAATTAAAAAGGGATGGTGAGAAAAAGTGATAGGCAAGAGAAAAGTAGGGTGGGAAGACCCCAGGGAGTACATGGGTGAAGGAATGTAATGTGGAATAACACACACCTAAAGGAAAGAGAGATATATAATGACATAGGCTGTCTCATACACAAATAGTGACTGCACAAAAAGGAGGAAAGAGAGCACAACACAAACGGGGCGGGTGAAAAAGACAGAGATAACAGACATATAGGTACATATAGACAGGGGTATCAAACATACAGGCACAAATAGACAGGAGTAACAGACATATAGGCACATATAGACAGGGGTAACAGACATATAGGTACATATAGACAGGGGTAACAGACATATAGGCACATATAGACAGGCATAACAGACATATAGGCACATATAGACAGGGACAAAAGACATATAGGTATATATAGACAGGGATAATAGAGACATACACTGTGGGGAGCACATATACTCAGAGATATTAAAGACATACATAATAATAATATCAGTTAATAGGTCTGTCATTGTGTGGACTATAAAGCCTGACTAGACCACCAAGGAGGCAGCCATAAAACCGATGAAATAATGCAAACCCTAGGGATGGGCTGTTACTTAAGGGCCACTGCTGTGGGCTTGCCCCCAGCCTAAAATGTGCTAGCAAGCCCCTGCATGCCATACAGGAGGAACCCCAACATAGAGGAAAAAAACACTGTGCAACACAAAAAAATAATAATGGGATATATTATGGGTCTGAGATTGACATATATTATAATATAATGGGATATATTAAGGGTCTGGGGATGGCATACTATGTACTGTAAATACTGTGCCATTCCCAAACCTAATATAAACCACCTACATTATAGTATGTGCCATAACTAAACCCCTTTTATATTACCAGCTGCACTTTATGTAGGGTGTCTTGTCAAGACCCCTAATATACCCCACATGTATTACACACACTGGAAACCCCCCTTTCACACACACACACACTATGCTGGAATATCTCACCAATGCCTCTGGCCTTCCACATGGGGTTCAGCATCTGGTCTAGTCCTCCACTCACCTCCTGTTTATTTCCAGTGACTTAAAGGTAGCTAATCAATGTAACAAAGCAATGAGAAAGGCAAGTCAGATGCTTGGTTGCATAGGGAGAGGAATTAGTAGCAGAAAGAGAGAAGTAGTGATGCCCCTTTATAAATCATTGGTACGCCCTCACCTAGAATACTGTGTTCAGTTCTGGAGGCCATATCTCCAGAAAGACATAAATACATTAGAGACTGTGCAAAGAAGAGCAACTAAAATGGTCCATGGCCGTTGTAACAAATCATACCAAGAAAGGCTAGAGCAACTAAACATGTATAGCTTGGAGCAGAAAAGGGAGAGGGGGGACATGATTGCAGCTTTCAAATACATCAAGGGTTGTGACCAGCTAGAGGAGGGTACCATTTTTCAAAAGAAAAGGTGTAATAGAACACAAGGGCATGGATACAAACTGGAGGGTGGTAGATTCAAAGGAAATGTGCAGAAAAATTACTTCACTGAAAGGGTGATAGATAAATGGAATATTCTCCCATCTGAGGTGGTTGAGGCCAATACAGTAGAACAATTTAAACATGCTTGGGATAAATATAAGGGTATCCTAAATTGTAAACCAAATTGAGGGTAAATAGGGTCTAGGGTCAGTAGAGGTTTGAAAAAACAAATGGGCAGACTAGATGGGCCATGTGGCTCTTATCTGCCGTCACTTTCTATGTTTCTATGTCTGTGGTGGTGGTGCTGTTTGGAGCCTGGTGTTTGTGGGAACCCACAACTGGTCTTCAGTCTGAACTCAGCGTGGTGGGTTCAGCGAACCTAGCAGGTTCTCTTTGCCATAAGTGCTGCTGCATCCACTGTCTGACTTGCCACCCAGGTGAGGAAACTGCTGGCAGGTCTTCTGAAGAAGCGCATCCATGCTGCATAAAGAGGAGGACCGGCAACACTGCACCTGTCAGTGCTACTATTATAGCCCTTTTCTCTCTGCTGCAGTTGACTCCTGTGATCATTCTGAATTATCTCCTGGTGCTGCTGACCTCCGATACTCTGCAGCTATTGAGTGGTGGCCTTCACATGACCTAAAGTCGCTTGCTGCAATCCCGCCCTCTACCACCAGAGGTCCCTATTTCACTGTCTTTAACGTCTCTAACCATCTTTGGCTAGTTGTTATTGTTTATGCAATCCAAATAACCAATCTATTTCTATCCTTGCTTTCACACACTATGTGAGCCACCATACTACATTATTGCATCTGAAGAACACAGATCTGACAGGCTATGTCTTCCTAGATAATGCTATGAGTGGTCAACATAATTGTTTCATCTTAATGTTCACAGTCCTCTGAATGTTAAATTTTAAAGCTCGCTGATGGAAAAAAAGGGCTTGGCTAAAAAGGCGTCAGCTTCTTTCCAACCTCCTACTCCCAAAACTATTCTTTGGTGCCACTTTCCTGAAACATCACAAGTTCTACCACAGTCTCCAGAACTATCCTCCATACCTGATATTCCTGACAGCATTATGGCTTCACCACCAGTTACATCAAATTATAGTGAAGCAGCTATCTCCCACCAAGGCGTGGGGGAGATTCTATGTAAACTGGACTCTGGCCTTGTTTTACTCCTATGCTGTGGCTTCTTAAGTGATTATTTTAAATAATTTTGCAACAGCGCTTGTTTAGTCATGCTGACTACGCAATCTACGTAGCCTTTAGGCACATAGATTTAGGCACGTGTGATTTTTAAAGACCGCACATAGTTTTTTAACTAACAGGAAGTGTACCAGAGCAGCATCCATGGGAAGTTAGGTGAAGTGGGAGGGAGTCATTAAGATTACCTAGCCAAGAAGTGGTTTAGTACCTCCAGGTTTATTTTTCCTACTTAAGAGGAAAAATACACATGGGAACTTAAGGTAGCCTAAGGCTACTTTTTTCACACTTAAGTGTGAATACGGTCCTCTTTCCCAACCCAACAAGACATCCAGGATCTAGAAGTTAAGCTATTGGAAAAATTATCGATGCTTAGCTCTCCCTGACCTTCACTAGGTTCACCCAGGTGGAATCTGGTCAGGCAGAGCAAGTAAAAACAATTACTTACCTACAAACGGTGGCTGAGGAACATCTTTAGTGGACATAGATAATGGAGGACATAATTGAGAAAAAATCTCCAGGTGAGAGGGATCCCTGAAGTCATCCCTGCTCACAGCCTTGAAGATGTCGGGGCAGATTCAGAGTTGCACTTCCACCTTTTTTTAGATGCAAGTGTAGACCTGAGCAATACCATGATGAATTGCAAGGGGAGGCAGCCTTAAATTGTAAAACCAGAAATAAAATTAGGAGGTGGTTTCTTAGCTCAACTCTGTTTTATAGAATAAACATAAAGCTATGCAGTATTTTAGTTCTATGTGTAAAAGTCATGTATTTTCCCTGCATGCAATTTTTTTAAAATTAATTAACACCCCTTACTTTGAAAAATGGTTTAGCCGAAATTTACACTTCCACCTAAAAAAAGGTGTAAGTGCATCTCTGAATCAGCCCCATGCTCACTAAGATCTCCAACAATCTTATAGGCACCTCACTAGATGGTATAAATCTCTTTGACAGGGTTTACCAAGCATTGCCTCCCTGTAGTATGCAGCCTGACCATCCCAGGGATGTAATCTGTTTTCACTACTACACAAAGATCGAATCCTACAAAGCGCCAGGAAGTGAGAAGTCACAGAATATGATGTTCTTAACATCAAAATTTACCAAGACTTATCCTTTTCCACACTTCAGCATGGATGCATTGTGGAACGAAAACATTAAATATCAGTGGGGATTCCCTTTCAGCCTTCAAGCTACCCACAATGGCGAAGTGGTATTTTTCCACGACCTTCAGACCTTTACGATTTTTGCGAGACTCAAGAAATCCTCCAGTGGCACTTCCCGATTGTTGCTACCCAACCTAGTATTGGCCTACATCTATTCCATGCACTCAGGACGACTGCTACTCAGTGTCTAGACGACGAAGGAGAACCCACCACCCTTCAGGCCTGTTGGACAGAGATGCAACCTAAGGATCAGACACTAACTTAATAACTCCAGCAGACCTCCATACACTACGTACAGAGATCTATCAGAAAATGGTACTGCGCATGCAATTATACCATTATCCCCGCAATGTAACGCAGTCGACCAATGCGTTCCGTGCGAATATCAGTGCAAGATATGCATGGGGTCGGCGTAGGCATGTAAATTGTACAATAAGGACTTAGCGAAGCCCTTACATACAATTCTCTGCACGCTAGGAGATGCGTGCGGAATACTTAAGGTAGGGTCCTGGTGGCAGATCCCCAATCTGCATGTAGGAGAGCAAGAAGTGTGCCCTGCTCCTCTACATGTGGGGTGGTGGATCACAAATTCCATACACTAGCCTCCACAGCAGAGCCTAACATACGGAATATACCCCTAACCTTGAATCAGGTCCACAGTGACTTTCTCATTTTTTTTGATAATGACATCAAATCAGTATCCTGGGGCCAATCTTCCCTGCTGAAAATGTGCTGTTTCTTTTCTTAAGCTCAGTTTGTTCACTGTTCTAGTTCTTTATTCCCTATAAAGTCTTGTGAGTTGCACGTGAGGCTTCCCTTGTTCCTATTTCCTATTGGTTAGCCCCATTGTAGAATTAGTGCACATCCTATTGTTAACCTCTTATATCACTGTCCTTATTGTAGGTAACTTTCACATATCTACCTTTGAAAGGTGTTATAGCTACCTCATTTAAAAAAAAAAATTTGTTAGTTGGATCCAATAATCTGTTGGACCATTACTACCCCAGTTTACACCCTAATTGTTACAATTTAGCGGCACTATTTTAAGTGCTCTGTCACCACCTCTCATGCCCGTATCCAGGCCTTCTCCAGTGCTGTACCTCCACATTGCAGGTCTTCAAGCATTTACTCAAAACGTACCTGTTCAGGCTAGCCTACCCCTCCTCCTCTTAACATCCTCCCTGCATCCTTCATCTATCCCTTCTCTTCCTTCCCCCTCTCACACCAGCAGTCCACTTCCTTTCCCCTCCTTATGTCTTCTGTAAGTTCTTCCCTCCCATATAGTGTGTTAGCTCACGTGAGCAGGGCCCTCCATGCTAGTGCTGTTCCTTCCTCCACCACTCCCCCCTCACTTCGTACCCCCTTGTCCCCCTCTGCTACCCTTTTACCCCATCCCCACCTAGTGGCTCCCTCAAAACCTCTCACTGGGCTCTATCCCCTGCTCCCTGATCTTTCAAGCTTGACACCTCTCATTTTGCCTTGCGTTCTGTGCTTACTTCACTTTATTGTATTTCTGTGATATTTTTATAGTCATATTGTATATAATATATACTATGCTGTCCCTCCCTACCCTGTATGTCTGTACTGTATTTTGTATGGCGCTGCGGATACCTTTTGGTGCCATATAAGTAAACGATAATAATAATTACTAGTTGTATTTTAGAACCAATATATTTTTAGGTCTCTTTCTGTTCAAATGTTTGTAAGAACTTCTTGTTGTAGCTTTCTTTTCCTCCTTCTTATGTCTTTACTTATGACTTTCTCTGCTTCCATTATACCTCCCAGTTCATTGGGGTTGAGCTGGGAGTATTTTTGCATTCAGTACATGTGTTGCTGCTGGATCCTAGCTCCTGTGCCCAAGGGACATTCCCTTTTAGTTCAGGGAAGGTTAATACTAGGATTGACTACTTTTATCTAGAGCACAGGTCACTGTACCTCCTGCCTACTGTTTCGATCAACCAAATATGCCGATATACAGGTCTGTTCATGCCCCTGTATATGTTAACAGTTAAACTGCCTAAAGCAACGCCCTGTTCTTGGAACTGGCGATTCAATGAATCCATACTCAAGGACGCTCACTGTCGCGCTCATCTGGCCACTGCAAAAGATGACTATAAAAACACCAATTAGAGATATCTCAAAACCTTTTTCTCAGAAATCAATCATTGTATAGGGGCTTCATCATCAGATGACCCTCTAGATGCAGTTCATCAGATGGCATTTGGCTTCCAGACTTTCTCACGTATTACCATCTTATTACGTATTACCGTTGTTGCCGCCATGGATGAAAGAAGGCCCTATATTGACCTGGTGGGAAAGCAGGTTTTTCCCATAAGAGAAAAGGGTGGAGGATGAAAGGGAAAAGGCTATCTTTAATCTGCAGGAGTTCCACACAGATGCTGTAACAGCGATCATTGGCAGCTTAAGAACATTAGCAAGGCAGAAAGTGGGAGACCCCACAGACAGAGTGATTAAACTTCCAGGTATGCTGTTTCAAGGTCCAGCCAAATCAATTTGAGTGGTCTGGTTATAAGATCTGAAGTCATGGAAGCCACAGACACCATGGACTGTGAGTTTCCTAAGAAGCTATACATGTCTAAGGGGGTGGGGTGGTTGAAAATGTTGTTCCAGATAAACTTTGATGGTGTTTTAAATATCCTGAAACGTAACAGCTGGAATTTTACCTAGCAAGTCTGAAAAAGATTCAGGGAGGATGGTCATTTGACCGCTATGATCCTGCTCAGCCCAGGATCTTGCCCAGGACACTACGGGGTAAGAGGGAGCAGGAGACTGCGCGCAGTGCTTCCTTCATGGCTAATCTGCATCCATTACGTGCACTTTATGATCTCCTGCCTAGCAGGAAATCCAGCCCTGTTTGTAAGATCTTAGTCTTATAGCACAAGGCAAACCAAATCTACTATAATGTCTAGTTGGTGAATAATAATTTAATAGGACTGTTTTCGAGCATAAGCACTTTATCCAGAATACAGCACTATCAAACTGTGAAATGTTTATATAATGTATAGATTTGTTTATGTATATATTTATATCTTAACTTGATTTCTTTTGCAAACTCAATGTTTCATACAAGGTCTTTCTTGCCTAAGGGAAGCAGGCTGGAGATATGACAAGATGCCGATAGCAGTGGTCAGGGTTTTCTTCACCAGAAAATTATCACCTCAAACAAGGAATATTTAATCATGAAATAAGCGGTTTCCAAATTCCACATTTATTTGCCATTTAAACATTTATCTATAGCAGAAAAACCCTGTAAAAGTTTGTGAACTCAGCTGTATAATAAATCTTTTAAATGCTTGACAAAAAAAATAAGGGAGATGGGGGGCAAACCACAATACTGTTTTATAGCTTTATAATAAGGTAATCTTTTTTTTTATGCTTATCAGGGCCAGTTGAACACGTTTTAGTGATGTAACTGCAAAAAGTGCCAGTACTTGGGGGAAATTGTTTAAGCACAATTAAGGAGGATTAAAGAGCTTTACTATACTAGAGCTTTTATATGTAAAACCTAAGCCCCATAATAAAGCTCTTTTTCTGCTTTAATTGTCCTTAAAAAGACTATGTCCCATAAACCTTTATATCCCTTCTTATTTGTATCCACATTTTCTCCATAATACGTCTCTATAATTATATTCCCCCTACATGTTATAGGGCTGTATATTCCCCTATTACAGTGCTCTAAATCAGTGTTCCGCAACCGGTGTGCTGGAGCAAGTTGGTAGGTGTGCCGCAGGCCTGCCAACCCCCTGATCAAACTGAGCAGTACACGGAGTGGCGATCGCTCTGTGTATATGATCGGACCGCCAGAGAGACAGCAAAGGTAAGTTCAATGTTGCAACCAGGCTGGGAAGGGGCAGAGACTGGCAGGACACACATAGAAGGGACAGACAGACTAGCAGGACACACATAGAGGAGGCAGACAGACTGGCAGGACACACATAGAGGGGCAGACAGACTGGCAGGACACACATAGAGGAGGCAACCAGATGTGAACTTCATCACTGTTGCTCATTTCCATAGATAGTCTCACAGCATAGTAAAGCTTTAAAATCACCTACTTTACAAACAATAATAATTAGTATCAGCAAATAGCTGGGGCCACTGCCCAGAGCATACATGTGATTACTATTCAATGAGGTTTTTATTTAAACCAGATCTGCAATTGCAACATATAAGCTCACTGTTATGAAATAATGGATTGGGGACGAAGTGCTGCAGTCTCTGTCTCAGAATGAAGAATCATTTCTTCTCTCTGTTTTTGCTTGCTAAATGTTTTTATGAAGTCAGTTTGGAACCATTAAAGGTTATATGTGCTTTAATTTAATGACATTGAGGTAGATCCAGAACTCCGCTTGCAATACGTTTACTCGCGTAGCGTATTTACGCGTGCGTACCTTCTATCCACTCCCCTTGGCACACCCCTTGAATGAACGTATTTTGACCGAGTTCCGCTTTTCAAACCCTACCTTAACTTTTGGCCGTGTAACCGCTGTCGTCCGCACACGTACGGATGGGCAACACTGACTTACGCAGGTCTTCTAAGATTATGAATGCAGCAAAGGTCGGCATCAATGAATTTGAATGTAAGCACAAACAAACCTTAATGACTGACCCGACATGCGACTGGATGCACCGTTTGCTGACACAAGTGGACAGCTTTCGTGTTGAACTGATCAAATTCAAACGTGAGAAAAAAGATAAAGTCATCAAAGACTATGATTGTAATTTAGTTTATCCATGGCTGTCTGGTACACAACCTTCAGGACACCCTAGGAGATTTAACCGCCCCCACAAACCGCACCATCGGGAACAATATGCGGAGACACAGAATGACAGCTCGACGCAGTCGGAAGCTGAAGCATCCTCCACATCACAACGGGATTTTTCAGACAAACCCCCGTTAAATCCCGCAAGAAATAAACCCCAAAAAAGAGGTGGCGCACGCGGAGGGGGGGCCAGTGGAGGCAATCATGTAACAAGGTCCCGCTCCAAGACACAAGTGACCTAATTTTTAATCTCTCCGATAGGGTTCTCACATCTGTTGAACGTTCAGTGCTACAGAAAAGACTTTAATTTGTTCCGTCGATACCATTCTACGCTTTTCAATGGCGTGTTGACCATTACCATTTACAGAGATCACTCAGATTAAAAGAATTTTTTCAAACTGCGCCAGAAAAGATCTCTGACACTACTCAAAATTCTGATTTGACAAAATTTAAAGTAAAATCCAAATTCGACCCTCAAGGTCGGAATGCTTCCATAAAGTGCTTTGGGAGACTATTATATAATTCTGTCAACACTGAGGTTACAAAGCTACCCCCGATGGGAAGAAATTTGTCGGTGGAGGAAAGAATGGCCATGAGGGATTTGGCTTCCTATACGGACATCATTGTGCGCCCCACTGACAAAGGGGGCGCAATTGTTATACAGAACCTGGATGATTATAGGAACGAAATCTTTAGGCAAATAAGTGAGGCAGACACGTACCAGAGGTTATCTAAGGATCCAGCTCCTGAATACTTTGACATCTTGAATAAAAATCTCCAGGGAGCCAAAGAACAGAAAGCATTACCGGCCCAGGTGTGTGAGGCTCTTGCCACCAAATGCCCGAAGGCACCAATTATATATACCTTGCTGAAACTGCATAAAAGCAGGACTAGTCAGCCTAAACGACCGATTATTTCGGCCAAAGGTTCGCTGTGCCATCCGGTAGCTGAATTCATAGATTATTTCCTACAGCCGTGTGTACAAAACATGCCCACTTATTTACGTGATACGACTCACCTATTGAATTTATTGGCTGAATTCTCAATACCTCCAGATGACAATTTCCTCCTATGTACTGTGGATATGGTGTCTCTGTACACCAGCATCCCGCACAGTCCGGGGTTGAATGCTGTAAGATGGTTTCTTGAAGAGAATCCTGTATATACAGGCCCACCACTTGACATATTTCTACAATTATTGGAGTATACAATCAAATTCAATTATTTTTTGTTTGATGGAGGTTTTTACCTCCAAAAAACCGGATGTCACCATGGGTTCCCCAGTCTCTCCATCACTGGCTAATATCTACATGCATCTTGTGGAAAAACGTCTATTTCTTGATGTGCCAGCATTCAGCAACAAGATACTCTTTTATAAGAGATATATAGATGACCTGCTGATATTGTGGCATGGGTCAGCTGATGAATTCACAACTATGATGAACACCATTAATTCACAGGATCCACATATTAAATTTATGTACACGATGGACAACAACAGGATCAATTTTTTGGACGTACAAATCTTTGTCCAGGATCAACAATTATGCACTACAATTTTCCAAAAAGAAACTGACCGTAATACTTTACTGTCAGCTTCTAGTCATCACCCTAAAGCATCTATCCAAGGCTTACCGTTTTCCCAATTCATTAGGGTTTGTAGGATTAACAATACTATCCCACTCAGGGATGAACAGCTGCAGCTTATGAAACAAAAATTTCCTAGAACGTGGGTACAACAGGGCCGTGTTACAAAAAGGCGATTACCAAAGCAGTGGCGATCCCCCGTGCACAGTTACTATCTCCCAAACTGAATGGGAAGCGGAATGAAAACACTTTCCCATGGGTATCCGCATATAACAGAGCCAGCCCGATGGTGGCACGGACCATGAAGAAATTGTGGCCATTGGTCCGGGTCTCAATAACCTTGCTAACTCCAGGATCATGTCCTGCTATAGCAGGGGCCGTAACATCAGGGACTATGTAGTTAAAACTGACATTACTAACATGAAGCCGGTCTGCAATACCTTTTTGACAAGGAAGCCTGGATGTTATAAGTGTCTTAACTGCTTGTCATGTAGCTTCCTTGAGCCTGCCAAACAGTTTGAGCATCCCTCATCTGGAAAGCTGTACAAAATTAAATACCTGCTGACCTGTACCACCAGGTTTTTAATTTACCTCCTTAGATGTCCATGCGGTCTCTTATGTGGGGAAGACAAGAAGGACACTGCGGGAGAGACTTGCCTTGCATCGTTCATCAATTAGGACAGCTATTGCCGCTGGTCATTCGGATCAACCAGTGGCTAACCATTTTGCGGTTAGTGGACATCCGTTACCCACGCTACGTTGTAAACTGATTGATCATGTCACGGATTCTATCTGGGGTGGTGACCGTGATTCAGCCTTGCTCAGATTGGAAGCGCTGTTGATATTTAAACTAGGGACTGTATCGCCGGGTGGTTTAAACGAATACTTACCTTTGTCATGTTTCCTTTAATTTATGTCTCTTAGAACTAATATGTCTTCCATACTGTATTTTACAGATTTTCTAGTGATTGCCACTATCAGACCTGAATATCTAGATTATGGAGTTTTCCCTTTGCACAGATGTTGCAGTAATTGAATTCTGTTGTGGTCTTACTGTTATACAGACTGGCATGATTCAGTAGTGGTCGCGGTTGTGCTGGTTTGGCTGTGTGCACATTTATAAATGATGTTCTATATTATTTATGTTGCTCTGTGTTGTACAGTAGATTACTTAAAATTTTTTTTAAGAAATGTTAAATTTTATTTTTTCAGTACCCCGATGACCAGCGCGTCTAGGCTGTTCCAGTGATGTGGATCTCCCGGCGGATGGTTACAGGGAGCATCTAGTTACTAAGGTGACGCAACGTCACTGTGTAGAGCCGGAAGCCGTGGATAATGCATTGGAGTGCCGACGTGGAGGGGTCCTGCACGTGGTGGTGGGTGAGTGTCTATTAGTAAAGTTATTTACTTATAGATGTGGATTGTTTTATGTTGTTCACTTGATGTGTCCCTGAGGAAAGAGCCTGTATCGGCCCTGAAACATCGGAATAAAGACTATCACTTTGTATTGTAGCCTGGCGGCTCTTTATTAGTCTGCCTCTCTCTGTTTCGTTTGTACATTGGCCAAGACGGCACCGCAGCAAGCTTTGTAGATTACAGGAGTGCCACTTATTGGAAAATTATATATATATATTGTCCAAAGGTGGTGGCACTCAGAAATTTTTACAGGATCAGTGAAAATTCATCTACAACAAGAATATTACCTACGTTTCATCAGTTTGAAAGTTTGCAATAAACTGAAACATCGGTAATATTCTTATGTGTGTGAGTGTGTGTCTGTTGGGTATTTGGAAACCCCGCTGCCAAATCCTGTGTTTACCACTGGGATCCGGCTTCCTGTTCTTCCTTACTGTGTGTCTTCCGGGCATGATGACGTCATCACGCCAGGCATTTAGAGAGGAGCGCACGGAGAGGAGCTCAGCTGGGAGCCAAAAGACAGACAGGATTAAAGTAAAGACTGTAGAAAACAGAAGATTAAAGAAGAGACAAATAAAAGGTAAGTAAAGGAGCAGAGAGGCAACAGATGAAGGTGGCACAATATGTGATGAAGGGGCAGCAGGGGATGAAGGTGGCACAATATGTGATGAAGGGGCAACAGATGAAGGGGCAGTGTGTGATAAAGGTGGCACAGTATGTGATGAAAAGGCAGCGCGAGATAAAGGTGGCACAGTATGTGATGAAGGGGCAGCGGAGGATAAAGGTGGAACAGTATGTGATGAAGGGGCAGCGGAGGATAAAGGTGGCACAGTATGTGATGAAGAAGCAGTGTGTGATAAAGGTGGCACAGTGTGTGATAAAGGTGGCACAGTGTGTGATGAAGGGGCAGTGTGTGATAAAGGTGGCACAGTATGTGATGAAGGGAAAGCGGGGGATAAAAGTGGCACAGTATGTGATGAAGGGGCACAGTGTATAATGAAGGGGCAGTGTATGGTAAAGGTGGCACAGTGTATGATGAAAGGGCAGCATGTTATGAATGGGCACAGTGTAATTTCTGTGGATGTACTTTGTAATTCCTGCTTTTTTTTGTATATTTTGCTTTTGGTGTGTCACGGAATTCTGGGAAGGGTTTAGGTGTGCCGTGGCTGAGAAAAGGTTGAGGAGCACTGCTCTGAATGATACAAGACCTATTATGGAGTATAATTCACACCCAAATAAAAAGTAATACAGAGATTTATTATGTCCCATACTGAATGCATGATCTGTAACCAAGTCTCCTTAATTGTGTCCAAAATATCCCCATGTTTTAGACCCCTCTTATGGGGATAATTAAGGAGGCATAAAGACCTATATTAATGGACAACTATATAGAGCCCTATTATTTGGGTACATGAAGCACTATTATGGGAGCAATATAAAGCCTTATTATGGAGATATATGGAACAGTATTATGGATACATATTTACATTCTATTAAATTATATTGTAATATTTAACTTCTATTTTTAAGAACTTTTAATTTCTCTCCCATTTGTATTTTTTTTTAACAGAAAATGTGTTTTGCCATTAAATATTGTATTTAAATGTAGTTGGATAAAAGCTGCTTACACATTTATCACACAGGGTTCCATCAGACTTTGCTCGGCCAAAGTTATAAGTATCTTCACAAAAGGTGCAAATCTGCACCTGTAGAAACCATGTTGCAATGAGAGTGTTAATTCATAATATTATTGTTTTGCATGCTGGAAAAATGCTCTCTGATCTTTATTACTGTACACATACTACTTATGGTCTGTAAAAGGATAGGTTTCTTTCAAACAAGTTTATTTTAAAACGTACAGCTCTTAATATGCTATTATTCTTCAAACATCTATTTAAAGTACTAAAGCACACAGTTTTTAAGGGTATACCATGAATTAGTATTTAGTATTTAGTGTAGATTCCATAATACATTTGAAATGAAATATAGGCATTCTTCCCCCATGAAGAGATTAGCTATCCAAGTTTAACTATTACATGTACACCATTGACTGTAGAGGACAATTAGCCTGATGATGCTTTGGTCCAAACACTGATATTATTATAGTCTGGGGGGCAGTAGTTGGGAAAGTTCAACTACAGTTGTGCATTTAATACTACATGTGGAGCTGGTGCTGAATATTAGTGAACTCATTAGCATCTCCCATATGTCAGTCTAAACCTTTTGACTGGATTGCCATGTGCTCCATCAGTTTTTGTACAGACAGCTAAAAACTTCACCTGTAATACACTGAGGAATACTCTTCTGTGTGTGAGTGTTTCACAGATGCTAGCTTGCATGAATCTGCACAGCTTTTACATGTATGTCTTACTGACGTTAAAGCAGACAGTTTGAGAAAATGAGTCCAGTGTTATAGTCATCCTGGATTTTAAATGTTCAGGTCAAGCTGTTTATTTAGCCCTTATTACTATTTAGCCTAAAAGACTCCATTCAGCTACACCATGTTATTCATTTATCTATTTTTACACAGCAGATGGTGATCCGAGTGATGGGTGGCCAACATCATTAATATTTTTGCAACCCAAAAGTATAAGATGCCAGAAGAGGTGCTCATCAGGGAGCTGCCACAGCAAACTGACCTGCCACAACTACCTCTATTTTGCATCAATATGGTATACCCACAGCTGCATATATACTGTACAATATTTTCAATAATCAGAATGGGAAACATCTGGGTGAGGATTTTAATGTGTTTTTATTGAACTAGCTGGATTTCCAGGGATTTGGGCTAAAATCTATCTATACTAATTAATACAGGTTACAAGAAAAAAGTTGTGTGAAACCCACAACTTTTACATTAATACCTTCCCTTTATAATTAAAATGGATAAATGATCCTAAAATGAAGATTGCCTTATATACAACAGCTACCAACAACAGATAAAAGGTATAAATGTAAAATGTTGCCATGTTTATCAGTACTGATATATTGAGATATATTGAAGGACACAGATGGGTGAATCGGTTATTACTGATGTTAATAAAAGCAGGTATGGGATGTTTGAGGATATTTAAATTCATTTTTAATTCGCAATAAGATAACGTTAAATGTAAGCTGATGTTTTTTTAGTAGACCTAGTCATTAATAAATTGCTTAACAAATCCCAGGTGCCAAATCATCATAGCAACCACGTATTTGGATTTGGACCTGCCTAGGATTGATGCTGCACTGCGATTAATTCAAAGGGTGACAGGAAAAGGTCAAATCGTGGCCTTTTTGCCCCATACCTAACTCCTATAGCAGTGACGTTACCCCGTGGGGTGTGGACCTCACCTAGTGGAAGTATCCAAGAGATAACAGACCCTCTTCTCCATCACTCCATTTGGTAAATTGCTGATTCTAAATTAAAAAACTGTTTAAGAAGTGTATGTCATGGCTGCACTGCTATTAAGAGGCACCGGGAGTGCACAGAGACAGTGTTGGTGCTCCTCTAAAGCAGCTCCCATCTGAATGATGCTGGCGTGACCCCAAGATCACGTTAGCATCATTCAGTGAGCATGCTACTTGTAATGATGGCTGGAAAAATATAGGGGGGGCTGCAATGTAACTGGGACATACAGGGGGACTGGATTTGTGGCTTGGAAATACAAAAGGGGTTGCAATAATGGCTAAACATATAAGGAAGGACTGCAATGATGGCTGGAAACATATAAGGGGCTGAAATTATTATTATTATTATTATTATTAATAATGTTTATTTATAAGATGCCACACAGTATTTGCAGTGCTGTACAAAGGCAATAGTTACATATACAACACAATGAATAAACAGGGTACAAATTAATGTAAATAAGGAATACAATACAAGTACAATGCAAAAACAAAATACAGTACAAAATTGCTAAATAATATTTATGGAAAATAAAGACGCAGGATATGCGTAGGAGCAGATAAATAAGGAAAGAGATAAGGAGAAAAAGGTCGGAATTAATGAGGACAAGGTTGAAGAGTGATGATATGTTAAGTGGGAAACTGGGCGATAAAGAGGGGCTGTAATGATGGCTGTAACATAAAGGGGGGGGGATGCAACGATGGCTGAGCAATACAGGGGGCAGCAATAATGGCTGGGACATACAAGGGAGCAGCACTGATGGCTGGGACATAGAATTGGGCTGCAACCATGGCAGGGACATGCAATGATACTGGGACATACAGGGGGCTGCAATGATGGCTAGGACAAACAGGTGGTTTGCAATGATGGCTGGGACATACATGGGGGCTGCAATGAAGGCTTGGACATACAGAGGACTGTAATGATGGCTGGGACATACAGATGGGTTGCAATGATGGCTGGGATATACAGGGGCCCTGCAATGATGGCTGGAATGAACAGGTGGCTGCAATGATGGCTGGAGACAAAAAGGGGGACAACGAGAGGGCTGCAATGATAACTGGGACATGCAGAAGGATGTATATAGGATCTAGGATTTACGGGACATACAATGGGGCTGCAGTGATGGCTAGAGACATATAAGAAGGGTGATAGGATGGCTGGGACATACAAGGGAGTTATTACATTGGCTGGGGGAAACTTTTAATTTTTAACCACTTTAAACTATGGAAACGTAACTACATTTAGACTGTGCGTATAATATTGAAATTTATAGGTTTTTATTTTGCTGCTTTATGACATTACTATTGCCATTACATTGAATAACTGGAATTATGATTTACAAGTAACAGTACAAAAAATTATTACTAAGCTGTTGTATGGAAGGAGGTCCATGGGGGTGACACCAACTCTAGTGATGCCACTGCCCTATAGCAGTAGCAGCATGGAAACAAGCCACTCCAAGCAGTTTCAGTGGGTGGGCAGGAGACAGAGGCTACCGAAAAAACCACTGTGCTCTCTCCTCTAGCATCATCTTTTCTCAGTCAGTCAGCCAGTGTGCGCGCCACAGGGAGAGGAGAGGGGGAACTCGGCAGATAAAAATGTGTGTGAGAAATAGGTTTATTGTCATAAGACTGGATATTGGTTTACCAAAGGAACATTCTCATGTAGCCCAAAATAATATTGAGGAAAATAGTTGCAACATGTTTCATTCACATAGGCAAGTATTCAATAACAGCATAAACATATAATATCTGCCCATTAACTAATACATGGTAGTACCTGACTACAATGGTAAAACCTACTGTCCTACTCACAACATAAACATATAGGGTCTGGTGGATGGAGCTCTCCACTCTCTCCTTTTCACAACCCAAACAAGCTCTGCAGCCTGTGTGAATAACACAGTAACAAACTATAGCAATCGGTCTGGGATTTTTCCAGACAGAGAAACATGTCAAGCTCTGAATTAATGTACAATACAATGTAGGGACTCTTTGCACAGAAACATTTTGAAGTGTCATATGACTTATAATAATAATAATAATAATAATAATAAAAAATGATAATTTGATGTTTCCAGGATTTTGTTTTAAGGTGTGGTCCAAATGACAGCAATAGCAGGCAGACCTAACTAAGAATATCACAGTTAGTTCATGAGCTGGCATCAATACAAGATAAAATAATGCATAAACCTTTGAATACCAATGCAAGGATACACTAATCAACCAGCATGTCCCCTGAAATAAGGAAGTCACATTTATTATAGTCTTGGAGTGGTGCAATGGAAATTTTTCATCATTCATAACAGTCTTATAGTTACAACCAATCTCTACAGGCACAGTGCTGGAATCATTTTCACAAGGACAAAAAGCAATACACATCAAGAAGATCAATATTATTAAAATAAAGGACAAGAACACTAGTTAAAATGAAAAAGCAATATAAGTATGCCTTCCACGTACATTATTTGAGGATGTATAAGAAAAAAATAAAAATCAATATTTTTTTTTTTTAGATCAAGTTATTTCAAATAAATACAACAGGAGCAGTGTGAATAAAGGAATAAATAGAAAGGAAGCATTTATAATTCATTGTATAAATACAGAATTGTGTATATAAAGAAAGAAATTGGTTTAGAAGTTGCAGAAATGTACATCTTGTGCAGTAAAATATCAGTTTAATATTCACTCCTTTTGTGCTATAAAACAACTGTTCCTGACTAGAACATAGATTTGAGAAGATGAGAAAGGACTGAGGAGAAGTGGAGGGCGCTTGTCATGTGTATTAACAAGTATTAAGTAAGAATAAGACGACACTAAGAAGGGTTGTGTTGTGATGAGAGTTCCAGGGTTACAGTACCCTGTGAAAGTTGGCCTCTTTATCTATCTAAAAGAATGCTTTTTATCTATTACAGCTTAGAAAATCATCTTATCTGTTGCTTACATCTTCCTGTGCGTGGAGTGGAGTTTTTCACTTTACTATCTGTCTGGCAATTGTTGCACACACTTAACTTTTATTTAGTATTTTGTGGTACAGACCTAATAATGGGCTTTAATTGATTCTAATGGCTGTTGAGTTTACCAAACATACCGTTGCAGTCCCCGCTCCAATGCTTTTAGAAATAGAGACAGTTCATTTTCGTCTGTCTCTATTTCGAATAGGCGGCCATTTTAGAATTGTTTTATGAATGGGTAAGTATACAGATTGGCATACTCACCCATTCATTTTCACAGGACCCACAGGCACCTGGAGCAGACCCGATGCTGACAGCTCCGGAGAGGTGAGTAACCTCTCTGGGGACTTTTAGGGTTAGGCTCTTAGGAAGGGAGGGTTAGGGTCAGGCTGTGGGGAGGAGGGTCTTAGGGTTAGGCTATAGAGAAGGGAGGGTTAGGTTTAGGGAAATGGAAGGGGAGGGTTAGGGTTAGAATTACGGAAAAGGCTGGGGTAGTGCGTTCCACTTACCTATCAGAGCACCGTGTTTGGTGCTCCGGGGATCGATTGCTATACCTCAGTGAGACATAATCAATCGATAGCCCAGCCAGTTCAAAACTGGCTGGGAGAGAATGCCCCTATTGAAATAGGGCCATTTTTAGCAGGGACCCACACCTCCAAGCATACTGTATGCACAACCTATTTTGGGTGTCTGTTTGTAATTTAATTATCAGGGTTAGTTGGTTATGCAATGATTATAGGCCTAATCCGGACTTAAGACGTTTCATGTACACAAGCGTACCTGAGTTACAGACTACTAAATTTAATGCACTCCTCCTGGCATTCCCCTCACGTGCACGTAAGCTGATTTACGTGTTCAGAATCCTACCTTAACTTTTCATTGTGCATCTCTGTGTGAACGTAACGCTTTGTCGTACGTAAGTGCCTATCCCAGCCCATACTGTACAATTTAAATGCCTCCCTCCACCCACAATGCATATATTCGGCATGCATAAGGATGACACCCCCTATCATATGGAGTTACATACAAGTCATGTACGATCAGAGTTACGATGCGTATGTGCAGTGCTTTCTCACAGCCAGATTTACACATGCAGCATGCGGAAATTAATATCGATATTAAGCCTGGATCAGGTCCTATAAATGTGACATTCCACAACCGACCTTAATAGGAGAATGTATGAAAATAACTTGGCAAAAGTTTAATCACTGTTGTCTTAGTGCGTAAGTGCTTAAAGTTCAGCACTATGAGCTGGATCCTGAAATGAGAACGTCAGGCCATTTACACACGTATGTGCTCTCCATATGTTACGCTAGTGTTATGATAATAACACTAGCTAAGTGGTAATTGTACAGTGTGGGAGGGGGCTCTCACACTGGTGCAGATAAGCAGTTGTATGGACCACTGACCTGCACAATTAACTTAAGGCAGGCTTATGGCAGTGTAAGTGGCCATAAAGCTCGCACAAGAGAGGGGAGTGGCAGGAGGCGTTCACTCCCCTCTCTCTGTTGGACAGACAGACTCTGCACATATGGAAGACGTGCGGGGATCTGGATCCGGTCCTGTATGAATTATTGTGTGAGTTACCGGCACACTTCATACGTTTTGGCTTCAGATATGGAAACAAATGTTTATTGGTATATTCACACAGAAATGATCGTGTGATTTAAGTGTAGACAAGATGGACTTGGCTTTTATGAAGTTTGATATTAAGTCTTCAGGTTCACAACCTTATTTTTACTAACATTACTGTTTTGTGAAATGAAGACTCTTCCACTGACAACAAAAAGATATATGTTTTACTATTATTTTCTTAATAATTTCCTCACTGAAACAATGTTTGGCACTTTATCCAAGCTTTTCACATTTGTTCCTAACATTACTATTTTGTTTATATTTTATATTAATGGCTGCTGTTATACATCATTTTAATCTATAACATGGGCAATTAGTGTCATATATGTTTCTATAATACAGTTATTAAAAGTTTTAAATGTTCTTAAAAAAACATTATATTTATGGGTTAATAATAACCAGCCTCATATAGTTATCACAATTTTCAAATACCATAAGTATTTTGAACCGGAATGATGTTGTTTAATTTTTATGGTACTTGTGCTTGAGGAATGCGCAAAAGCGGTTAATCTTAGAGGGTATCTCTACCGTATTAAAATACCAATCACTTTACCCCAAATGTATTTATGAAAGGGAAACTCCCATAATAGGGAGGTACAAGGACAAAGGGTCTTACCACACAGACATCTTAGAACAAGATAGATAACTGTAAACACAGTACCAAAAAGTGACCCCTTTTCCCCATGCAATAATACCCTTTAATTTAAATGAGCAAAATGCATCCATTTTGCCCAATAAAATGAAAGGGTATTAGTGCATGGGGAAAAGGGGTCACTTTTTGGTATTGTGTCTTTACAGTTACCTTTCTTGTTCTAAGATGTATTAAAATACTACTTGATATTGAAAAATAATCCCAGTAAACCTAGTGCTGGATATAGTTTTTTCTGTTGTGAGTACACCAAATGCAAGTGAGAGGTACACATTGCATTTGTTTTTGGGGGTGATGGTTATATGAGAAATAATGTGTTTCAGACCATTCTAGAAAAGGAAACCTGACAGATTTAGACAAGGCTGTCTACTAGAATGCGTTCTCTCCAACAAAGATTGGATGCATTGGGGAAATGTTATGTATTCATTCTGGAGTTACATGTCATCTGGTAAAGACTTTTCTTTGAAATTCTCAGAAATACTGAGTGAACTTATTACATTTTATAATGTAAATGAGTGTACATTTTTAGTATCTATTTTATCCCAAACTTTCTCCTTAGGGTCCATCAGTAGCTTTTTATCAGTTTACTACTAATCATAGCTGCATCCAGGGCTATTGGGGTGATCTTACATAATAAGACAATTTAAAATGTATATTCTATTCCCCATCACACACACTTGGTTTGCACATAGCTCAAACCATGACCAGAAGCTACAGGAACTGCACTGTACATTTGTTTTCCACAGGCTCCTCAGATTGTATTTTATTTTATA
>WWET01000345.1:508459-520060 GCA_011038615.1 Limnodynastes dumerilii
CTAATTACTACAATGTCATAATAGGCAATGTCCATTTCTGGATTGATTGAATAATTTGACACCTTAAAATCCCATTCCACTAAAATAGAACAGCTTTAAAATAAATAATTAAAATCATAATAATAACAATAATACTTATGGGAACAGAAATAATAGTACCTCATTGGGTGGCTCAGCTCATACAATGAAATGCCAATGCAAAGGCACCATTGATCATGTACATATTACTAGTAAATACAATATTCTAAGATCTATACATAAGCAATTGTGGGGGTTATAAATAGAAGGGGCACTATTTTACTATCCCAAACCACTCCAGTATATGTGAACATTTTCTTAGATTTTTCAAAGTTGTAGTAACTACTGCTATAGTGCAGAGCCGTAATGATCTATGCACTGCAAAATGACACAAAAGGCTTAAAACTCTTTAAAGTAACATGTTCATAGATTTTAGCTTTGAAAGTAATCATCCTTCACTAACGAGAAGAAAATCTATATTACTTTCAGCATTTGTTTGTATGTTAGACTGGCTATAACTTAAATATATCAATTACTTTTTAAATGTATTAACCAAACACACACAAGGTGTAACATGTTCTCTTTTCCAAGCTGGTCCCTTGGCAATTTCTACTGAGGCTGGAATAAACAAGACTAGGTAGTAACAAACAGACGGTGGGTAAGAGGGTCCTGCTCACAAATAAGACAGTGGGTTTGATACATAAGGGCAAGTGCTATACATCACACAATGGGCCAGCCAGGTTGTATGGTGAAAGTACTCAGTGTTCTGTATGATCCAGTCACACAGCAATGTTAGTAACAGAGATGAGTAAATTTTAGAATAGAAAGCGTGTGCAGATTTCTGTTAATAATGTAATAGAAAGGCAAAGTGGAAAGCAAAGTGGTTGTTAATATGGTAAATAAAGCTTAAGAATTTGATAAGCATGTCTGAAAAGGTGAGGTTTAAGGGAGCTTTTGTAAGTTTGGAGAGTAGAGGATAGTCCTAATGGATACGGTAGTTTATTCCAGAAAGTGGGTGCAGCACAGGAGCAGTCCTATAATCGTGAATCAGAGCAGTTATGAAGTGTATATATCTTGTTATGATCTCAAAGAATGAGCTGGTATATATTTGAAGACAAGTGAGGATATGTATACAGGTGCAGTGTTTTTTTTAAGGCTTTATAGGTTAGCAAAAGGATTTTGTTTTTGATTCTGTATTATACATGCAACCAATGTAGAGACTGACAAAGTGGACTAGCTCTAGATGAACGTTTTGCAAGAAAAATCAGTCTTTCTGCTGCATGCAATATAGAGTCCAATAAGAAGATCATTGCAGTAATCAATGCAGGAGATGATTAGTGCGTGAATGAGAATTTTACCAGTGTCTTGTGATAGATAATTTTATATTCTGGAATCAGAAACAGATTGTATGTGGGGCAAAAATGACGTTGAAAGTCAAGTGTAGCTTGACGAGTAGGGAATATTTCAGTATTGTCAACAGAAATAGAGAGGCCGGATGGGTAGCTTTTGTTTAGCTCTGTTTTTGAAAGATTATGTTTGAGATGGCAGGAGGACATCCTGGATGAAATGGCAGAAAGACAATCAAATAAGCGGGCCAGCACAGTTAGTGATAGATAGGTAGATTTGTTTATCATCTGCATGATGATATTAAAAGACAAATAACTTTATTAGTTGTCCAAGGGAAGAGGTATAGATAGAGAAGGGCAATGGAGCCAAGACTGAGCCTTGTGGTACTCCAACAGATAGTGGAAGGGCAGAAGAGGTAGGTCCAGAAAAGCTGATAGAGTGATTAGAGAAGTAAGATGTGAACCAGGAAAGAGCTGTGTCCTGAATACCTAGTGATTGTAACACTTCTATGAGAAGAGAATGGTCAACAGTGTCAAATGTAGCAGAAAGATGCAGGAGAATTAGAAGAGAATAGTGACCTTTAGAATTAGCAATAATTAAATAACTGCCCACCTAGGTCAGTGCAGTTTCAATGGAATGTTGAGAACAAAAGGTGGAGTGAAGAGGATCTATTTTAGAAGATTTGTAAGGAAAGAGAGTGAGGAGAGTGTAGGCAAGTCTTTCAAGCAGCTTTGAAGGGCATGGGAACTGGGGCAATAATTTGAGGGAGAATTTGGGTCTGAGTTTTGATTTTCAGAACTGGAGTAATCGGTGCATGCTTGAATAAATACCGGTCTGAAGAGAGATATTGTAGATTGCAGTTAAGGTTGGAATAAACACAGATGATTGACATTGACTAAAAAGAGCAGATACTTCCTCTTCATTTGTGAGAAGGAAAAGGACACAGTGCCAGAGAGTGTAGGAAGGGTGTTTGGGAGGTATATTAGTAGAGTTTTAGTACTTTAAAAAGTTTTAGTTAGTCTTTTTTTTTTGTCTTGTCCTTAGAAAAATAGGACCACCATAAGCAATAATGCCTTGACGGTGGCTGGTGGCTTATGAAATATATGCGAATATGTATAATGGATATTTCTGCGTTTTATTTTACAGATAGAATGGTATAGTCTGTTACTGGGTAATGGCAGTGCTGCTGAGGCATTTCCTTTCCTGTGTTTCTGTGGCTAGCAGATTACCCCAGCCTTTCATGCACCTGTTTGCACTAACCAATAAATTAATCTGAGCCACTTCCATTTTGTGTCCTTTCAAAAAAAATAGGACAGAATCCAGACTTCTGTGCAACACCGGACTTCTGCAAGCTGCTTTCAGACATCGGGTATTTTTCTGGCAGTGTGCATGTTCCATACGCTAGAAGATCCGTCCGACAGGGTGGCCTATCTCCTCTGCTTGCCTAAACTCCACTAACACTTACAATTTACAGTGTGGGCTAGTTTAAATACTTTCATGCGGATCAGCTGATCTGCAAGCAAGACTTAAGGTCGTCTTATGGCAGCATAACTGCTGCTAACTCTGCACGAAAGAGGGGAGTGACAGGGTGTATGAAACATGCACAGAGGTCTGGATCCGGCCCATAGATATCTCTAGGAAACCCCCACCCCCTCCCCGGTTCCTTAATCTCCCCTATAGCCAAAATCATATAGAATCCCCTAAAACAGCACTAAAATAACTAGATGACAAAAGAACCATACTATAAACATTATGAACACTCTAAAAAGATATATTAAACCAGTGTCAATTTACAAGCTGCAAATTTGAGTTGTGACCAATGCATTGTCTTCTGCAGCTTGTAACTGCCCAGAAATGCATAAATAGTCATTTTAATAGTAGTTACTGAGTTACAGAAGCCCAAACGCACAACTTATGTGGATATGTTGCTTATATGTTATTATACAATATTGTATTATTTATGCCACATATTATGTATATATGTTATTTATTTATTTATTTATGTATGGATTAGATTATCAGTATGTATATAATACTAGCATCTTCTGCATGATTTTATCAATGGGAAACATATTGTGATGCAGTGACATGAATTACATGGCAGCAGGTGAGTGGTAAAGGAAATATAGGGAAGGCCTAGCAGACTGTGACACCAGGGCAATCAGCCAATAGTTTGGTGAGACTGTAAAGACGTTTGAGAGCAACAACACCATCATGTTGCTCCGCCATTTATAACAGCATGAATCTTTGCATTTTAAGCACAAATGGTAAATGAAGGGAGTCTAACGCTTATTAAGATATTTAATTGAAACGGCTCAGTAAATGAGAATTCTGTCAGATGACTGCATCCCCTACATAAGATGACCGAGACCCTTTGTTCTAAGCTTTTTCTAGCAGGTCGAAGCGGTGGTACTCACCTTCTAGTTGTCTCGAATTATTATAAGCATCATCACATTTAGCTGTCGCTGCATCTTGTCCTATGCTTACTCTCACTTTTGTCATGCACTTTGGCTCTTATTAATAGGAAGACATTTGGGTTAATAAGTGGCATGAGAGGGCAAGTTTACTGTCTACCCCCGATAGTGAGGCATTTTGGGCTATACTAGAAAAGCTTTAGTTAATAATGTCCAAAAATATCTCTTTACATACAGACTAGATGAACTTAAGATCTTAACTGCTGAAGTTACTGCCTGTACTGGCACTTTATTATAGTAGCATCTCAATTAATTAAAACTAGTCTTACTATATATTAATTTTTGATGCTCTTGACCTTTATGGGACTACTGTGATATGTGTATAAAGAAGACTTACATTTTTGATATTTTCCCTCAATTTGAATACACTTTTTTTATTATTTACACTAATTTCTTTTTAATTCAACCATATCCTGTCTGTGGGAATAATATCTATTTTGGATTGATGCGCTCATTTCACATATTGTTCTTTGAATGACAAGCTGCATGCAGTAATTAGTGCATATTAAGTACAAAAGTTAACTGAAGGCAGACTGATGCTTGTTACATTTATAATTGCTCAGAAAATGAGAGTTTTTCAGACGACTACACACCCTATATAAGACAACCATGCCCTTATATTTGCTAAATTCAGCATGGAAATCCACCACTAAAATGAAAGTATGTATGTTGGAAGTCTAAAGTTAAAGGCAAAGTACATAACAAACAAATTATCCTCAATCAAAATAAATGCAGTTGTTGGGAGAGGGGTGGACTTGTGAATTAATCCAAAACTACAGCAATGAAATCTTCCAACACCAATATTTCAAAGGCTACTGTAGGTCCCTTATAATACCACAGAGAAAACAAAGAGTGCTGTATAAATACTTCACAACATTCTATACCACCGAAAATGACATAAAGGTGCTTGCGTTGTTACTCACTGGAAAGATGCTACCCCATAACAGATAGATAACGGTCTACACTAGAGCTATTATTGCAGCCAGTAGGAGGTGGTCCAATAAGTGGAACAATTTTCAAACTAGTGAAAGGGCCCAATATCAGTGATACTATTCTGCTAAGACCGATAATCCTGGCTGAAATTGGAAGGGCTGCCAAGATTGACAGGAGGCCTGTGCAGCTAAATAATTGGCTGGCTATAAGAGAGAACTCTAGTCAGTAGTGTGTGGCACCACCACCTCCTAGTCAGAATTTCCCCATCTGTCTGACTCCATAATTACTGTCAAGTATAACAGGACTCCAGTAATGAAAGCTCTACATCTCTTGCACAATGCAGAGCTTTCATTACTTTGTTACTGCTGTACTTGCCAATAATTACAGAGTCAGAAAAATGGGGAAACTCGGGCTAAAAGGCGGAGATACAGGTCCAATATTTGAAAAAGGTAAAACACTACACCATATTGGAAGCTTGAGCCAGATATATTTTAAGCATGCCTAAAGAATCATGATTATTGAGCATTTGGGAAATCCATCCTGACTACAGCGAGAATTACCCCAAGCTCTGAATTCGGCCCAATAATTTTAAGTTTATCAATAAGTTTAACAGTGGCAATAAAATCCCTCTTAATGTCAGAGAGCCTTACATTTCTCTACCAGTGCCTGAGTTGTGTGATGCAGGAATTGTTCTGTGTGCACCACTGCATTTACTATGTGTGAAAATCTACCTGGAGGTGGTGTTTTTTGGATACATAACACTACAGACTGACTGATTAAATTGGAACACACTTATGCCATTATCAGGCTGATCATACAATCCCAGTTGGCAGAGCCGTCACTAGAAATTTTAGCGCCAGGGGCAAAAAGGAGAAATGATGCCCCTGATCCTGAATTCCAAGCCAATTTACCCATAAATATTAACTTACTGGTGCCCCCTTAAGATTTGCACCCTGTGCAACCGCCCTTATCGTACACCCCTAGTTATGGCCCTGCCAGTTGGAACAATATTGCAAAGATAAGAACATTCCCACGATCCTGATTTGTAGTCATAAGTAAAGTTACAATAGATTATTTGCTTTTATGAACATCCTTAAAATCGTCATCACCAACTGTATGATGCTAGACAGTTGTGGGTAGTGTGCACGCAGGCAGAGGCGGCCCTAGGCTTAAACCATTTATGCGGGTCAAAGGCCCTGTGGGATAGGTCATACCCCCAAATACAGTAGTTGCAGTCACAGTGCTGTTAATCCGCAAGGTGATGTTGGCACCAGCTAACATTTGTAGGCTGAGGATGGTGGAGTCAGAGTCTGCTACACATGATCACTGGAACAAGCTGTGCCTGTGGCTGGGTGCTCATCTAAGCTATTAAGCTAAGAAAAGCCTAGCTTAGCATCCTTCTCCAGCACAGTCCCTTCCTGCCACAGAGCTGAAGAAGTCCTGCAAGATTGATGACGTCATCAACGTCACAGACACATCACCAGGCGTTTTGATATTGACAGGACTCAAATGGCAACAAGAAATGTGAAATTTCAGGGCTATATGGGAGAAGTGGCTTTATTAGTTTATACACAGGGTGATAGACAGACAGCCAGCGCCACGAAGGACAAAAGAGGAAGTCAGAAGACTTGTATAAGTAAATACAGAAGTGAAGTGGCTGTAAAATTTGTGCATGTAGCAGGAGGTTACACTACTTTAAAAAATATGAATAATAATAAATGATAATATTAAATTCATGTTTGATGGAGCCCTAATTCTTTGCCTAGGGCCCCTCAAATCCTAGGGCCGCCTCTGTCCGCAGATATGACTCTGTCTGGCAGACTTCTGTGCAGCATAGACAGATATCTGTACAGTGTGTATGGGAGCACGATTGTTTCAGCAGACTGTTATTAGAGACAAAGAACCATATTCATGGTTAAGAAAGTACTGCTTTTTCGCGCGTATTTTTAGGATCAGTTAAACTGCGCAAGTGTAGTAACTTTACTACCATTAGGTAGTCATTAGGCCTGCCAGTCCTCTATAAGTAGGTAAGTAAAAGTGTGTGTGTGTGTGGGGGGGGGGATTTAAATGGCCTATTAAGGGTGCGGTTAAGAATGTACGCATGTATCTAAACAACTTAAGCACAAATATACACAAGGTGAGTTAAGGTTGCCCCAAGGTGGTGGAAGTCTGCTAAAGTTCGGAAGTACAAGGGGAGTGGCATGGGTGGCATGGGAGTTACCTTGCCACTTAGGTGCGTATTTTGGTGAATCCGTGTGTACTTATTCCACACTTAACTGTGCATACGGTCCAAAGAGCTCAGATCTGCTGTAACTTCAATACGATCATCAGTGAGTTTATAAAAGCCCTAATGTCTCAAATAGGATTGCATAGGTGTGTGCTCACCTTTAGTATAATATGTGGATTTTAATTTTACCATAATAATGATGGTTGGTGACAAATAGTAACTGTAAAATACTGTTGTTATTTAGTTCACAAGATAACGGTTTGTTAGTTATTCTACACATTGAGTACTAACACAAAGTGTTTTTAAGGCTTGTGCAGAGTCGACTGATACAACACTGTGGATGAGCAGCAGACTAAAAATAGAAGAATAGTGTTGTCATCATTTTTATTCCCTGCTGCTTTTCCAGCCTCAATCACCTAAGTCCATTTGAACAGACCATCTGTTTTTCATGTGAAACCATAATCTCCAGTTTTAGCCTGCTGCCAGCACAACTCAATGAATTTCTACAATGAGTTATACAGTTGTGAACACCATAGCGGTTACATGTTCTATTCTACAAGAGCCTCCATTGGCAGCTCTATATTAACATCACTCAAACTATGTTATTTCTGTGTGTATATGTGTCCTAATGAAGGTACAATAAATGACTGACACTATTGCCACACATTAGACACATTTATCTCCCTATTCCCTTATAGGGGTAGATCCAGACCTAAGTACATGCTCAGTACATACTAATGGCCGATTTTACGTCAGTGGCTAGCGTAAAAGCGCTCGCGTACGTAGTTTAGGATCTGGCCCATAATGTGTATCCTGTTCATGGCAATGTCAAATGAGTGTAAGCAGGTAATGAGGAAGGAGCACAGTAACAGGTCAGTCCTAGACAAGGAGAGTAGGGGAAGAGTTGTTGTAGGGCAGCCAGACTGCATGGACCAAGCTAAAAAGCTGGTTTTATCTCAGTGAAGTCAGGCTCCTCTCACATTGTTGCAGGAAGAATAGTGTGAACAGCACTTAAGTATGAGATAGTTTTACAGAAAGTTATCACGGATCATTATATTTTCAGTTATCTGCAAACCTTTGCCTTATACTCAGAAACAGCTTGAGTCAAACTTTTAAACTGCATGATATAAGCAGTCATATACTCTAGACATTAATGCATCTACTAGTTTTAGTAGTTAATCCTTTTCGAAAGCCTATTTATATATAGTGAGGTTTTACGTAAGTAGACAGATCAATCACTCACTTGATCTCATAGATTAATCCTAGAGAGGTTTATATACTGAGCGACATTAATTTTGACACAAATTAGAGAAGAATATGCATTTCTTGACTTATCGCAATGGTGCTCCAGCATATAGGCAAATACAGAGCACTTTGGAACCAGTGCCTTCAGACTATTAAGGGTATTAAGTAAAGCTGCTGTCTAATGAGAATGCCTTCAGTCAGCTCCATTACTCATTCCATCTTCCAATAAACAAGCGGGGACTAATGGCTGCCAGTCAATCAATCAATAAGACTTCACTAACCACAGAGCTGCTATACAGACCTTCCCTTTTTACTAAATTCTTTTGGACTTTTCTTTTAGTCATGACAATCGGTGAAATAAGGGACACAATGTATTGTTAGAAGATCAAAAGAAAACCAGCCAGTTATCCGAGTTACATATCAGTCACTAACGTTTCTACTGTGTACTATAAATCCAATACCATTTGGAGCTTAAGTCAACCTAGAATGAGTCTGGTTTCAGCTGACAATGTGTGCAATGCACCTCTAATTTACATCCCTATTTTTGCACCACTGATCAAATTTTTCAGCTTAAAATATTAATGAATGGCTACCACCAATTACGATCTTATATGCAGCACACAGTCACTTAATTGCAGCTTTGACTTACTTAAAGCTAAGTAAAAGAGCAGATTTAATGACATTATGCAATTATACAGTGAATTAAAAAAAACAGAGTCGTGCTGGGAAAACTGCCCTTTTTTTTACAATTATTCAAGACATATTCTAAAAAGTTTTATCAGTGAATTAACATAACAAAAACGTGTAATTCTGATGTTTTCAAGCATGTATCAATCTTTTTTTTTTTTTTTTAATAAAAAGTATATTTAAAATAATGATTATAATAAATAGTGGTAATTAATTGTACTTTTTTCCTTTACGGTCTAGTCAGTTTAATTTTACCTTTTCAGCTAATAATGAGAAAATAATTTTTGTGTTCTGGGGGTTAATGATATGTAACTGCAAGAGCTGCTAATTGCATGTTGCAAACCATTCATCAAAATTCCCATCTGTGCTACTTGATTATGTTTGCTAAATTATTGCTTTGAATTATCTTTTGTAAAGCAACTTTTGTAATTAGAAGGGTTCGTGTCTTGCTCTGGCTTTTTTATGCCAGGATATTAAAAGTTTGTCCATTTCAAGCAGTCTTCATTTATTCTGTCAATTATACAGATGCAGAGTGTTCTTTTTCAATGCCAGGAAAAATACACACTACTTTATTTCGATTCAACTCAATAAAAAAAAGGGAGACTTGGTGAGCTTGTGTATTAGTGCAAACACTGGGCACTGTGTGTTAATGCCACAGGATACAACAATAACTCTTATTAACATCAAGCTGCGAAGGCTGCATTAGTTGCTCGGTCTCTTCAAATCAAAATAATTGAATTTGACATAAGAGGTGTTTAGAATTTAACAATTTTCCTAAATTAGTGTTCTTAAAAAAACTTTAATTTTTATAACTAAAAATATGTGTAGTATATACTAGCAATATCATTTTTTTCACTATATAAGGTAATATATATATAACAAACACACATATCTATGATGGAAATAAAAGATGCCGTCTTAACTAATACTGCATAATAGATCAGGCAGAAAAGAACCGGTGGGAGTAGCCGCTGTAATATTGCTTTTTAGTAGTAGAGACAGACAAAAGCTAGTTTTCGGCCGTCTCTATTTTGAAATACCACCATTTTAGAAATTTTCTTTATTAATTGTTAAGTATGCTGTTCAGCATACTTACCCATTAATTCTTCAGAAAGGCCGCAGCAGACCCCTCACACAAGCCAGAGAGGTGAGTAACACTCTCTGGGGAGTTTTTTAGGTTAGGCTGAAGGAAAGGGAGGGTTAGGGTAATGAAAGAGGATGGTTGGGAGTTAGAGTAATTAAAAGGTAGGGTTAGAGTTAGGGTAATGGAAAGAGAGTCTTAGGGTTAGGCTGCGGGGATGGGAGTCTTAGGTTCAGACTGCAAGAAAGGGAGTCTTAGGATCAGGCTGTGGGAAGGGGAGTCTTAGGTTCAGACTGCGAGGAAGGGAATCTTAGGTTCAGACTGCAAGGAAGGGAGTCTTAGGATCAGGCTGTGGGGAGGGGAGTCTTAGGTTCAGACTGCGAGGAAGGAAATCTTAGGGTTAGGCTGCGGGGATGGGAGTCTTAGGTCAGACTGCGAGGAAGGGAGACTTAGGATCAGGCTGTGGGGAGGGGAGTCTTAGGGCCAGACTGCGAGGAAGGGAGTCTTAGGATCAGGCTGTGGGGAGGGGAGTCTTAGGGTCAGACTGCGAGGAAGGGAGTCTTAGGGTCAGGCTGTGGGGATAAGAGTCTTGGGGTCAGGCTGTGGGGAAGGCAGGGATAGGGTCATGGAAGGGGAGAGTTAGGGTAAGAGTTAGGGTAAGTGTTGGGGTTAAATTCAAACTTACCATTCGCAGCAGCGTCTTCTGTCTTCCGTGGATCAATTGCTTTGCACGAAAAACGGCAATTTACAGCGGCAACCCACACCCGAAAGCAACATAGATGAAAAAAAAAATCTCCAAATATAAAATAGGAAAAGAAATAAAATGATAAAAAGTTTACATTTTAGAGACAATTTGATTGTGGAAACATTCTGTAAAACCATGGGTTCTTCTTGTATGTGTGTCTAAAATGAGTCATTTTAGAAGTGTTTAAGGGGTTGTTGCGCTATCTGATCATAATGTCTTCTGCCGTAACCAGAAAAAAATACATTTCTGACAGGGGGCTGGGTTGTGCTAGCAAGTGGGCATGACTTGGTATTACGATGTACAGTTTAGGAGTGTCAACACACTACGTACTGATCCACTGCCTCTACAACTCAGGAAAACTTAACGTAAAGTATGGACAGTTTGCTGGTGCAAGAGGAGTGGTTAGAAAAGTGATTGCACACATACAAATCAAAAGGACTGGTTACAGTTGGGTTACATAGGGCTGAATCCAGACCTTGTTAAGTGCATGAACTTAGTTACTCAAGGGCTAAACCATGTTCATTTCAGGGGAGTCATATTTCATCTTTTGCAAACAGTATTAGTGTTGAGAGGTGATGTTTCCTATCCCAAGTCTAAATAACAGTGTGATAGTAAAGCTGGTCAGTATCCGTGTGCAGTAAGCAATTTAAAGATACATCCCTGCATGCAAAGAATACAATTAACTTGGCTCCCCCTAAAATCAACATGGTTTAGCCCAGGAATAACTAGGTTCATGCACTTAACACGGGTCTGGATCCAGTCCATTATGGGTATACACACCAAAGTCATTGAAAATGTTTCCTAAAATCTGATTCTGCGCTATTCTGATTAGAGAGGGGGAAAG
>WWET01000345.1:535448-562451 GCA_011038615.1 Limnodynastes dumerilii
CTTGCCTCTGCAGTCTCCCTGCCTTCCTAGTTTATTCCAGGTTTTCCTTGTTACACTCTCTTTCCATGCTTCTCCCACCTACGGGAGCCCTCGCTGTCACTTGCTTGCTTATTCTAGGAGTTAATTTCACTAAACTCTTCGCCATAAGGGGCTCTGGTGAAAACAAGGCTTCTAGTTAGACTTCACACATTGGGTAGGCCATGACCATACCACAACACTAAAGTCAATTTACTAGATAATACAAATACAAACACAAAGGACTGGATCCAGCCTCACGAAGATTGGTATTTCCCAATCGCTAGAACTGTAAAACGCCTGCTTTTTGCAACTGCAGCACAATTTCAATACATACAGTGCATCCAGAGTATTCACAGCGCTTCACTTTTTCCACATTTTGTTATGTTACAGCCTTATTCCAAAATGGAATAAATTCATTTTTTCCCTCAAAATTCTACACACCATACCCCATAATGACAACGTTGGGAGATTGGGAGATTTTTGCTAATTTATTAAAAATCAAAAAACAAAGAAAGGTTGTGAAAAGGCCTCAGTTTTATCCTTGAGATGTGTACATTGCTACAAAAATCTTGTTTCAATTACTTCATTAGTAGATATAGTAATAAATCAGTGAGGCTCCAGTATTTGGCATTTGTAAGTATAATCCTACATAGGAAGACATGGAGGGAGTAGGACCAATTGGAAATTGTGAGAGGTGATTAGGATAAATTAGTAAAGTAACAGAGTATTACTAAATAAAATTAAGGAGGTGCCTGGATACTGCAGGTTAGTCTCCAGTTCCACCACGTTCCTACCCACACAAATTAGCGGCCAGGTATATAGAGCATACATTAAAAATAAAAACAGCAGAGAAAAAAGCAAAATAATAAAGTTGCCTCACGGCAACGATTCACTTAAAAAGGAGCTCCTATGTGTCCCTATGTAATAACAAGAACAGTCTTACCAATGGCGATTTTAGAGGTGATTTCATTTATTATTTTTTAGAATTATTATGCTTAAATTTTTTTTTACAAACAAACATTACACAAATGAAATAAACAATGCAGCAACTGTCTGGTACATGAAGGCTGGGTCATGTGATGAGTGGTAGCCTCCATGGGACGACAGTACCTGAATGGCGGTTGGATGGGATTTTAGAGAATAGAAAAATACAATAGGCTTCATTTGTTTTGAAATAATATGTATGAGAAAGGTTAAGGGTAGATTTTTCAGCATGAGTCTGATTTTAAATCTACCCTTAACCTTTCTTATACTTTATTATTTAAAAACAAATGGCATTGAAGACAAAAGCCTATGAAGACAGCTAGATTTTATAACAATGTGTAAACCTGCAACACAAACGAATGTTGTTATTGGGATGGGTATGTTGGGTTTTGCTGGCCCATGTGATGAACATTGTATTTTTCTATTCTCTAAAATCCCATCCAACCACCATTCAGATACTGTCCTCCCATGGAAGCTACCACTCATCACATGACCCAGCCTTCATGTACCAGACAGTTGCTGCATTGTTTATTTCATTTGTGTAATGTTTTGTGTAATGTTTGTTTGTAAAAGAAATTTAAGCATAATAATTCTAAAAAATTATAAATGAAATCACCTCTAAAATCGCCATTGGTAAGACTGCTCTTGTTACTACATAGGGACACATGGGAGCTCCTTTTGGAGTGAAGCGTTGCCATGAGGCAACTTTATTATTTTTCTTTTTTTCTTTGCTGTTTTTATTTTTAAGATGGCAGGGTTTCCTAATACATGAACACTACGTATGCTCTATATACCTGGCCGCTAATTTGTGTGGGTAGGAACGTGGTAGAACTGGAGACTAACCCGCAGTATCCAGGCCTCTCCTTAATTTGATTTAGTAATACACTGTTACTTTACTAATTTATCCTAATCACCTCTCAAAATTTCCAATTGGTCTTACTCCCTCCATGTCTTCCTATGTAGGATCTACTAATAAACTATGCAACAAGATTTTTGTAGTAATGTACACATCTTAAGGATAAAACTGAGGCCTTTTCACAACCTTGCACAATTATTGTGGGAATTACAACTTCCAGTAATAGGATGCATCGTATATGTTGAATGACTTTTGAGAGATAAGTTATACTGATATTTGGCAATTGACTTTATAGGGAATAGGTACCAATCTACCAATTCTTGTTGTTTATTATTGAGGAATGGTGATTAGTAGACATCGGATCAAAATGCCAAAATATGCATGCAAATATGCACTAAAAAGGGGCGAAATATGCACAAAATATGCGAGGCCTTTTCACAACCTTGCACAATTATTGTGGGAATTACAACTTCCAGTAATAGGATGCATTGTATATGTTGAATGACTTTTGAGAGATAAGTTATACAGATATTTGGCAATTGACTTTATAGGGAATAGGTATCAATCTACCAATTGTTGTTTATTATTGAGGAATGGTGATTAGTAACTTTGTCAATATTTTCGCTGGCTTCTTATTCCCTGCCCTTCCTCCTATATATTTTTTATTCCAGCTAATAAAGGTTATATCTTACCACCCTGGGGTGTGCGTCTATAAAAGGTGGTCTTTTCCCTTCCAGGATGATAACACTCTCGAGTTACTTGAGTGGACATTTTTTCTACGATCTAGTAAAATGCTTAGGCTTCTAATGCCTAGGATACAAATGTGTTGTACTGTCGATGTAAAACCTTGCCTTCTTGGCAAGTAGGTGGGTTAAAAGTATTTTCTATTACAAACCTAATGAAAAATCTCATTTATAATTTGATATCTGGAATCCAGTATTGATGTATACATTTTTCCGCTTTCATTATTGAATGTTAACATCTCTGAAAATTCTGGGAAATGAGAACAATGGGCCAGATCCAGACCTAAGTGCTTGTTACGTTACATCGCAAAGCGTATTTACACTAGTGTAGTTTCAATGCACTCCCCTCGCTCGTGCGTACTTTGGCTGTTTTACGCTTCCCAAACCCTACCTTAACTTTTCAAAGCGTAAATACTGACGTACGTAATGGATTCACGTACATAACGGCCTAACCCGGCTCATGCTGTACGATTTAAATGCCTCCCTCTAGCTACAAAACATAACTACGGGTGTCGTGTGGATGACACGCCCCTTCATCCGTAGCCACACTGATGGTTCGTGTGTTCAGAGTCACGTGGCGTAACATCTGCCATGCGCATGCCCAGTAAATACAAATAGGCGATTTTACATCAGCAGCTAGCATAAAAACGCTAACGTACACAGCTAAGTGTAGTTCTGATTAGCCTGTCTATAGAAAAATCACAGTTTTAATTCAATCAATTAATAAAGTATTTGCCTTGGCTCATTGGTCAATATAAAATAATAACCAGGTATATATCTCACTACTTGAAATTAGTGTCTCCGTAATAATACAACATAGGAGAGAAAATGCAACTAAACGCTGCCCAACGTATAAATATTTAATAAAACAACAAGTGATTAAAACTAGATATTAAAATTAGAATATATAAATGAAATGAACAACGTCCATGAATGAAAAGTCTCTGAGACGTGGCTATGGACTAAAGTTGTTGAATACATGGCTCCTGCGAGCTACAAAGTCCGGAAGGACAGATGGAAAAGGCCAGTGGTCTGAAGTGCTGGACACAGTGATAGAGGCACCATTTCCGGCAGATGCCACTGTGACCAAGGAGCCAAAGCTAAGACTTTACTAATCGATAAAGGAATAGCACTCATAAATCAGGACCTTGTACATTCAGGCTTGTTAAAACTACACTTATCTATTATGATCACTCGTACATAGGCCGCTACTGCATAATTCTGCATGAGTCCTGTCTATATGGCGGCGCTCACTGCTAACATACATTTTGACTAATTTGTGCTCAAATCTGTGATTAACAGATGCAACCTGGAATCACATGGCCACAAGACATACTTCTGTGTGATCAGTCCACTGAACACTTGCCATGCCCTATCTAACTTAACTTGTGTCAACCTAAAATGGTGGGGCTTTGGAGTCTGGTTCGGAGGAGAGCATAAGCTATACTGAGCTATACCTATACTGAACACTGTAATACAAAGTCACACACAAACACAAGGGCCACTCCGCACCCTCTGTTAGAGAGGCTCAATGCTCTTAAGACCATTCTAATCATGTAAGAGTGATGCGTGTGCAAAACACAGTAACTGACTACATGAGATGGAAACGCAGTGAATTGAGCAGAAAATATGGTTAAGATCCAGTGTATTACTCCTCTCATTTATTAGTATTTTCTATTATGTCCTTAAAGACAAAACACATGCACAGAGACCCCACTCTGTTCTTTTTAGAGTAGAGCTTCTAATGCTAGATACACACTTATATGATTCTCCCCAACAAAACAGTCTGAATTAGTGCAGTGCGTAGACAATGCCTGAACCTTGGGCAATCTTTACACTGCGCTGCACCATAGATTATATCATTGGAACAGCCACATTTTAATTCCATCAAATTGGTCCAGCATCCACACTATACAATTTTCAGACTGATCAGCTGATAATTGAATCATGTGTACCCGGCTTAACATAAAAGACAGTCAATGCCTGCTTTTAACTAATGTTCACTACCATAGTGACCGCTACAAGAGGATGCTAATTCATGAGCAGAACACCTGAAACTGCCTTCTGCAGCATTCGCCAGCAGAGGGCAGCACTGAGAATTCTTACAGGTTCTCCTGACATACTGCCCCCATAGTTAATAGAAGAGGTAGCCCACAAAGAGATTCATTATACAGGAATCACTGTGGTATTGCACTCCGTTCAATCTAATTATTACATAAGGGTATACAATACTAGAACAGTTGCCTCTGACAAATGAAACAACAAAGAACAGGTCTCACAGGTTGACTAGAGAAAAGTGAAGAAAATAATTGTTACAGACTATTACAAAGCATGTAGTAGGATATGCCTGTAAAGGGTGATAAATAATAGGTTGCATTACCAAAAAGTTGCCTACATGTGAGGTGAGCATTCAGGGCCTCATGTAGAATTATGCACATTTAATGGGTTTTAAAAATGACATTTGCCTTGAAAACGTATGTATGCAGAATGCCTGATGATGATCTATACACATTTGTCTATGTGCCATCATATACAAAAATATAATAAAAAAACAAACAAGGCACAAACAAGAAGCAAGGCACAAATATTTTGGAAAAATATAAAATAAAAGCAACTTCTGAATGGCTGAAAAACAACACATAATGGGTGTTCTACTAACAATGTAATACAATTAAACATGAATGATGTTTAAAAACACATTAAACAAACAATAAAATATCAGAGTTTGCATATTCTCCCTGTGTCTGTGTGGGTTTCCTTCGGGTGCTCCAGTTTCCTCCCACATGCCAAAAAACATGCTAGAAGGTTAATTGGCTGCTAACAAACTTAACCCTAGTGTATGTGTGTGGTAGGGAGTGTGGCAACAGGGGGATGGGACTGATGTGATGTGAGTGACAAGTGTACTAAGTGTTTTATAACCTGAGGGTGCTGGGTTCAGGGGAAGTTTGAGGAAAGGTTTCACAGGAAAAGTGGTATGTGGTTGGAAAGGGCAGACTAGATGAGCCAAGTGGTTCTTATCTGCCATCATATTCTATGATTAATTCTAATAAAGTGCATCCCATAGATACCACAGAGTTTAGGAACCCACAACAATAGTAAATTGTCTTAAAAGTTGTTCAATGAGCACATACCAAAGGACACAATCTTTAGAATGGTTAGCAATACAGAGCTGTGTGCCCTTATATTGCGAAGGGCTTTCCAACATGGGCTGGTTCCATGCGTGTGTGATGCAGAGTTCAAAAAATACACAAATGCAACACATAACCTAGTACCTGCCTGTCCCTGGAGCAGGTATGTACACACACATAACATAGTACCTGTCTGTCCCTGGAGCAGGTATGTACACACACATAACATAGTACCTGCCTGTCCCTGGAGCAGGTATGTACACACACACACATAACATAGTACCTGCCCGTCCCTGGAGCAGATATGTGCACACACATAACATAGTACCTGCCTGTCCCTGGACCCTCAGTGTGCACACCCCATTCATCTATTTAGAAGAGAATTTACATGCAGAAAAATATATTGTGTTAATAACAATTAAGCAGATACAGAAGTAGATTAAGGGATGATTGATCAGTGTCACTTAAAATGATCGTTGAAGTTGTAAACACTGTAAAAAGAAAAATAAAGCAATTTAAAAGGTTTCAAATAATAACATGGATGCAGATGGTTATATATTTTTTGTTTTGCATCTAATTGCAATCAACAGCAGACATCTGACACATTGACAGCATCAGCAAAATTGCTGCTGAGAGCACAGAATCCATGTCTAAAAATAATCAGCCATTCTGTGCACCACTGTTTGTTATAATGGTAATCGATGCTGGAGGCTTTGAATTCCATCAATGTATAGATCTGTTCTGTTCTGCCTGGTGATTGTGTTCTGCACACACACACTCCTCACTGAAGACACAGCAGACGCACTGTGTGATTAAGATAAGCTCAGATTCCTTTCATACATTCCTTATCAGTTCCAATTCTGCACCAGCCAGAGATGTTTCACAGCAGTTAAAGATTAGTTCAGCTTCTCAGACGCCAAATCTGAGGGGTATTGATCAATAAATCAAATCAGGAGCAATCAATGGCCCAATAAGAAGAGTCTAGCCAATGCATTATTAGTGGCGCCCACAGAACAGGAGCTTTCATCAAAACATTGCCTTTCTGGCTCCTTTCCAGAAGCTGGTCTGGCTAATAGACTCCCACAGCAGTGGAGCTTCATCCCAGCAGAAGAGCAATAAATTTCTCATCAAACAGCCGATAGAGAAACAAGATGAACATCTGTTTTGCTGCAATGAAACCCCCGTGTTCTTCAGAATAAAATGCTACCTGTAAACCAGGTCTGACAGACCACCCCAAAGGCAGATTCTTTTTGCACTGAGCACAGCTCTTGATTTCAGTCTTTCATTTGCAGTTTGTATTCTTCACAGCTGCCTCTACAGCTTTATCAAAACATATTCAGACTCAGTCGATATTAAGAACCACCCAGGGATCCCATACTATGAAGGCAATTTTATGATGCCCATTATGTGGCAATGCAACTTCATTAAATGCTGTTTATTCCCTTTAAGTATTGTAAAGTACGTATTGTATACATCAGCCATGAAGGACAGTTTTCCTGAAGATCTGAGACTGAGCTTTTTTTGTTTGTGTGTTTTTTAAAGGGAATCTTCCTGCAATATGTCTTTTCCAGCACGACAAGTAATCGCTGTGCTTTATTTAACAAGTAAGCACTGGAGGATCTTTACAGTCATCTGACTGATGGTTATGGTGCTTGTCTCTAACCTTTAAAAGCATCAGAAATCTATGTCTTTTGTTGGACATTTGAGATGCAGAAAAAAAAAGTGACGACTAAAGAATACAAATCTACTGTGTAGCAGAATGGGACACGCAGCAATAAAATACAACATAATTTGATTAAGATGCCTAATTGTCCCATTCAATTAAAATGTAGCAAGCTGAGCAGTTTAGCTAGTTTAAAAGTATCATATTTAAACGCAGCAGTGATCCTCTGTAAAATTAAATAGGATGTAAATTAGAGTAACCAAATGGGTAGATACATTTAGAATGTGTGTTTTCATTGTACACCACTTTAAAAGCATTGTAACAGTATTTCACCGGTTTTCAAGTATATGTAAATTAATCTGAATATTATTTTCAGCCTCAGTCTTAAAGCATTCAGCATTATAGGGCTAAACTAGACCTATCGACTGTTCAGTTTAATGGTGGAAGCAGCATTATTATGACAAATAGAGAGGCTAGGGCTTCAAGTTTACTGGTGAATCATAATTTGCAAAGGCAGTTCTAGAAAAGTTGTTTCTAAAGTTTACTGGACCATGTTCACACCTAAGAAGCATGCATAGTAGGTCATTTACGCAATCTACATACCAATTAGGTAAATAGATTGCCTAGAAGTTAGTTTAGTTAGAAAGAGGCAGCATAACGCCACCTCGAGGAGTGATTAGGTAGAAGTGGGAGGGGGGAGGGATTTAGATTAGCCGGGGTGGGCGAGGGGAGGCGGGAGAGGCAATGTCCATGCGTAGTTTCCTTCTTAAGAAGGTAAGATAAGGTAGCCCTATGGCACTCGTAAGTGTCATAATGTACCTAAAAATGGGGGGCAGTTTAGGGGCAGTTTAATAACACAGTCCATAGTTATTAAAATGGCTAAACACTGAATCAAAGCAAGTCGCAAAGTATGTATCTTATGCATACAGTAGGATGTCTAGGAAGAACTTTGGGATCGGATCTACCATTTTTGAGTCGATATGCAAGTGTCACGTTCCATAGTAAAGGTTTTTATTTGTGTATTTATTTTAAAAGACTAAACATTGGATAGTTAAACATCAAGTTGTCAAGTAGTATTTAGAATTTTGACAGCATTTTTAGCAATACCAATAATCTAAATCAGGGGATCCCGGAGCACTGTCAGGTGGCACATAGGGCGACTGGTCAAAGATGTAAACAGGAAAGATACCAAAGGGCTAAAGACATAATAAAATATCTTGTGGGATAAATGGCATATATAGAAAATGAACCATAAAATCACTGCAAAGAACTACATAAATCCTGAAAAAAAAAAAATATATATATATATATATATATATATGTGTGTGTGTGTGTATGTATGTGAGTTGTGGGTATGTGTCTACATTATATGTAAAATGGTACTTGACATGATTCCATAGCGGGTAACTGGTACTCACCAAAAAAAGGTTGAGAGCCAATGATCTAAACCATGAAGTCAGAGACTAGCTCTTTCACCATATGGGAGTTCCATATTATTCAAAACGTTCTAAATATACACGCAATGGGTATATATGAACTTTATTATGACAATAACAAATAACAGAAATCAAATTATGTGAAGGATAAAATATTGATGTCAAGAAAATAAACAAGCCCACAAGGTTAAAACTTGACTTTTTATGTTTCATATGGATTGGTTTATTTTATAGCCTCTGTCTGCAAGGGAAAATATATGGAGTAATTGTACACAGCTGCTTTGGTAGGATGAGACGAATGAGGGAGAGAGCAAACTCCGTTCAATGTAATATTGTACTGTATGTCCAGGCCAAGGTTTAACAGCCTACAAATATTAGTTCCTTGTACCCTTACCTCTGCTTCATTCATGTATTTACAATATTGTAAACAACTTGTAATATCCACATACAACCAACCCTATAGGGGGAAGGGATGTCATTTTGTTATTGTTTTAACTCCTCCTCCCAACAATATTAGTTTTTACATTTTTGTTTAATAAAGTATGTTAATAGTAATCTAATTATTGTCTCTTTCTTTTACATTTATGTGTGTATAAACCTGACAGCAAAGTGTTTAATGTGATTTAATGGTGGAAAATGTGTAAATATAATAAAAACAGATACAAATCTACATATTACATACCATTCCATTAGATGTCTGACCTATGGCTTTAAATTGAAAAAGCTAATTATTAATATTGACAACAGTCTCTGAATCGTGCTCAATCTTGAAATGGGACTCTATGGATTCCCTCTAGCTTTCAATACCTCATGGCGAGCTTTTAAGAATCAGCTGATAAAAGCACTGCTCACATGTAAACCGTATGCAGAACCATAGTGTTAAAGGAATCATTACACATCCTTTCAGCATTTGCTCACTGAATCACTTAAAAAACAAGTTTTTTTAGTATAAGATGACTATGGGACTAATAAGTGGTCATTAGTAAGCACACAGTATGCAAAAACTAAAGTTAGAAGCAACTGGGGGGAGGACATAGATTTCTTTAGTATATGTTCACTTTCAATAAGAGTTTTTGCTCCCTACTAATATACAAAATTTGATCCTGTATTGTGGTGACTCTGGTAATTGTTGGATTTCATGTACTAAAAGGTAGTACATTAGCAATTTGGCTTTATTCATAAATCCTTAGTCCCAGCCAATGCCAGGTTCTTGTTTGTAAAAAAAAAAAAAGAACCCTCTCTGAGGGTGTGCATTGATTATAATCACTTAAACACCATCAAAAATCATTACCCTTTTCCACTCAATTATGAGCAATTTTATTTTGATTTCCCAAACACGATCATCACAGGGCATACAACCTTATTAGAATTTATGTGTAAATAGTTTTTATTGGCAAAACAGGATAATAGCACAGAAGTACATTCTTTTCACCATTAATGACGATATAACAGTTAAAACCTTATTAGAATTTGTCATTATGACAAACGGAAGTCAGATTTTAACATGTGTGACAGGCGCTATGAATATCTGTGATACTATTTAAGTTCTGTAACACAGCCACTGTCTTTCAGGAATTTGTCAATTTAATTTTCTGAGATTTGTTATACTTGTTTGTGGTGGTACATTTGAATGATATCTTGATTATTTCCATATATCTCTATTCTCATCAGGTTTACATTAGGGAAATACAATTTCATTTTTGTCAAAATAACTTTTGGTGTAAACTGGAGAACTGAGTTTTCATAATTTACAAATTGCCTTTTATGGGTTAAATTATTTTGGGTTCTAAGTTGCAAATGTATACAGTGAAAGTTAAAGCCTTCGACCCATGTATTTTGGCCAGTACCAGGACCGCACCTAGAACACCTCTGGTTGGAATTTCCTTCATAGTTCCCAGATTCATGGACGAGGGATTAGTGGATCCAGTTCCAGCGGCCAAACAGAGAAAGTCATTTTGAGAATGATTTCTTCAGAGAGCCAATTAGTGAAAATGTGAATTGTATCCTACAACATTGTTTTGATTTCCAAACAAAGAGGTCCTCCATAAGCAGTGGGTGTCCCTGGCATGATGGCTGTCTTTAAGAAGCAGTCTTTATTTTGAATAGGCAGACATTTTAGATTTGTTTTTCTGAATGAGTGAATATGCCGATCGGAATACTCACCCATTCATCTTCCAATGAGGGTTAGGGCCACGGAAGGGAAAAGGAGGGTTAGGGTTAGGATCAGGCTGCAGGAAGGGAAGGGTTAGGGTCAGGCTGCAGGGAAGGGTGAGTTAGGGTTAGGTCCATGAAAGGGAAGGGGAGGGTTAGGGTCAGGCTGTGGGGAAGGGAGGGTTAGGATTTGGCTGCAGGGAAGGAAGGGTTAGGTTCAGGCTGCAGGGAAGGAAGGGTTAGGTTCAGGCTGCGGGGAAGGAAGGGTTAGGTTCAGGCTGCGGGGAAGGAAGGGTTAGGGTTAGAGCAATAGATAAGGTTAGGGTAAGGATTAGGGAAAGGGCTGGGGTTAGATTCAATACTTTCAATTCGGAGCACCGTGCTCGAAACTGGCTGGTAGTGCCGTACTCGATGGAGACCCACACCCCTCCATAAGGCAGGGCTCAAGAAATTTTTGCAGACAAACGTCCGAACAAACAATAAATAAAAAAATGTACGTATAAACAATATACATTTGAAAATTGTTTGCTCACCAATCAAAGTCTTTTCGTGGCATATGCGTTGTCTGCTTGATGATGCAGGAAGAGAAACCACCTGCAGTTTATCCCTGGGGAGCATGCCCCCCCGCGAGCACACATTAAAAGTACATTGCATTGAGCTTCTGTCCCAGTTGTTTCAGCAAGAGAGCAGGAGACTATGGGATGACCTTACCGATGGTTTCTTCTTCATGGAACTCCTTTTGCCAGATCCATAGTTGCCATGGTGACCAAATTTTGGATTCAGAGATGGTAATCAGCTAATTTAGGCAGAAGTTTCCTGGAAAGGTTGGTTGTCTTCCCAGATGATAAGCTGCTAGCTCCAGCACCCCATCTTCAACTTTAAATTGCTGAGTGGGGGGTAGGGAAGGAGGGCATGCACTAAATACTGGAGCTCGGGCATTTCAGGGGACCTTGAGCCACAGTTGAGTCCACTGTATTTTTTTCTTACCTCTTACCTAATTTAAAATGGGGCACAAGGGAACAGATGACTATGGAAGGGGGCCCCTAGAAGTGGCTGTTCCGGGGCTCAAAATTCCACTTGCTGACCTTGGTTGTGTTCCAATAGTGTTCCGTCAAGGCACCATTACAGGTCCTTTGTTGACCTCCTTTGCTATTTCCAATCGCTGTATCCAAATCCAAGGTCTAGTTGTACTCCCATATTACTTTTTTGGCAGCAATCTTTTACTCTCATTTCTTCATCTGGTGCATCTCTGATAGCTGTCAATAGGAACTACAACCTGAAAGCAACCAAAAGCAAAATCCATATTCACCTTTAGGATCACTGGTGAAAACCGTATTTGTGTTAGAATCCCTACCCCTGTTGTATGGTATTGCCAGTATCAGTCATACCATCAGTCATAATTATGACAAAGCAATTTGGGTTTTTTCCTTGCACCCACAACCAAGCACTCAGTCATGAACTGCTTTACAGTAAATGATTGATAGAAGAGCAAAAAGTCCTACAATCACTGTGTAAAGAATCCGATATATTCTCAGTCAACTGTTTTCCTAAACTTTGCAATCAGATACAAAACTAGATGCAGATGGATTTACATCTCTCTATCCACTTGGCTACCCAGTAGGACATTCGGCTTTACAATGGTTTTTATATGGACAGTCTACTACACTGTCATCACATACACTACAGGCTACATAACTGCAATCTACAGGATTATCACAATACTGGTTTGTGACAACAATATATTGGCTATCAAACATGAGTGAGCAACTCATGTTAACAAATGTTTGGTAGTCTTATTCAGAGAACTAATACACTCAGACAAAGCAGGGGAAGTGTGAGTGATTGATTTCCATTGTCAAAAAGCATATCTGTAGACATGTCAAATTCTTACAATGCACACTATTCATTATAATTTATTGTTAATTATTATTATTATTATTTTTTTTAAATATATTTATTAGGGTTCAAGCATCATACAAGTAAATACATTACAAGTGCATATAATAATCAACAATAAACTTATCCAAACATCATGTTAGTTAGAACAATACAAGTGCATTATTATTATTATTATTATTATCATTATTATTAATAATAATCTATCTGATTTTTATCAATACAACAAGTATTTATAATGCTGCATAGCAGCCAAATATTCAATAAGTAACCAGAACAAAGCAATCTCTAATTTCTAGGGTGGCCCAATTTACAAATACAAGTAGAAAAGTAAAAGGTGAAAAAGTGCAGGAACCTATTCGGATAGAAATTGATTTACAATAAAAAAAGCAAGTGACAATTGAATTTGTTACATTGATGTTATTTATACTCATTATCTTAATTTAAGAAAATAGCTTACAATAGTCTACTTGAAAATGACAGTTTACAAAGATCCTTAATACCAATGACAACTAAAGCACAAGAAAAATAGTGACTTTATGAAGGTAATTTGTGGTGTGTGTTAGAGAGCATTAAGCACTAATATTCGGATCCAGAACATTGACGTATGACCAGTGATCTCTGGATTATCATCACTGCATATCCGTCTAAAAGAACAGTATGCCTAATAAAAATACAATGAGAATCACAAAAATCATTATTATATAAACATGATTGGCATATGACTTATCTGGATGTGCAACTCATGCACTCATATGTCATCCATTAAAGGTCAATAGCCAATTACAGTTAGTTTAAGTAGCTAGAACAATACAAAATAAACTCTTTGTATAATTTTAATTTTTTTTGTCTTGCAGATAATTATAAAAAAAAATCCCACATTGTGCATCACAATGTCAAACGCTTTTTGTTAGCCCCAATAATGTGACCTCTTTTATAATCGTGACGTGAGCTCCATAATACATATTCTTATTCCGGTCATATAGAGTAGTAAAGAGCTTCAAACATCCTTCTCCTCTGCCTTTGTAATCCCTGCAGAATCTTATGCCAGGGAACAAGTGAGATCTACAGCACAGCTAAAGATCCAAAATATATACTTAAATAAGTATATGTAAACACATAAAATAGTCAGTGGTTTAATGTAGAGTTACGGTAGACAGTCGTATAAATCATGATGTACCACATTGTGAGATACGCGTGGTCACACTGTAAAGAGGTAACTAAAGATGAGTAAATGTGACAGTTTTACATGAGCAAATGAGTATTTATAGAGGATTTTCTAAGTTTCCTTTGAGAAAACTAAGTGCATGTTCGCCTTCCAGGGATCCCAGAGGAATAAAACTGGATGTGATTTGAGAAAACAAAATCTAAGCTGTTCCATAAAAGACGTTAAACAAATGCTGCTGTCTCACAGGAGATGAGCAAAACGGAATGTGTTCATTCTGAAATGCACTGCACCCTCCAGCTACCGCCATATGTCAGAGATGCACAAATTCCTGGTAATAAAAAGCTCTTCGTTCTTATTTAAAACCTGCATAATAAATATAGTTTATTCGCGCATGAATGATTTAACCACAGTTGCGTACATGAAATACATAAATAGAATTATATACACATCATTGAAATACCACGAAAGAATAAATGTGTATTACTCAAATGTTCATTCCTTCAGAGTTGTACGTTCATAAACATAAGTTTGGACCTATACATATTGTTTTGCATGTATCTACATCAACAGAAAGTCCACTCTTATACCTCTATTAACACATCTATAGATAGATATCTGTCTGTAAGTTAACATAGAATAAAAAAAATGCCATACTTGCCATACTTGAATGTCCAGGAAACTCCTAAAAGATGGGCAGTGCACCCATGGAGGACTTGCCAGGAATGACCACTCTATGCTATTAGAGGCTGGCACAGTAAACAGAGCTCAGCACCCAGTGCTGGATACAGACCCCTGTACGTTAGGCCGCTTGCATAAGAAAATCCAACTGTAGCATCTCCACTTGCGAGCATCAGTTGTTACACCGGGGATCTTTCCATACACTAAGAGTTTATAATGACAGGACAAGCCATCGTTCTGCTTTCCTAAGCTCTGCAAGATGGGCAGGTGGGGAGCATTTAAATAATACAGCACGGGTAGGTTTAAAGGCTTCCATGCGAATCAGAAGTCGTACGAACCTTGGATCGGCGCAGGAGACTTCAGGTAGCCTTATGGCAGCATAACTGCTGCAAAGTCTGCGTGGAACACGCATGGAGGTCAGGACACAGTCCTCAGTCCATAAGTCTAAGTTTTTGTTTTTTTTAAGTACAATGGTAGCAGCTGACAGCTTAGCACTGTGATTTGTTAGCAGATAGGAGAAAGGGAATCATGGACAACATTAAGCTGTCAGCTACTAGCAATGAATTTATAAACAGCACTCACTCAGAACTCACAGATCGCATGCTGAACGCTGTCTAAGTGGGCAACTTTTCTATGCATACTCAGAGTAACTGGCAATAACACATGCCAGATATAAGGAGGTACAAGGCATGTGTGCCCCCCCTTCCCCCCCATGGAAACTCACTACCCAGCTCCTTGCTATGGGGCCAGAGACTGTAAAATTTCCCTTCTGCTCCCAGGCACCAAGGAGAGTAGGCAATCCTCCCACATGTAGCCCACAGCGGAGCTGAATGATGCAAATTGCTTTTTAAAGGTAAAACCTCCCATATTAGATGCCATTATTCACAGCATTTGGAAGCAGTAGGACGGTGCTTGACTATATGTTTTAATGCTGGTGGGTTTGATTACAATTTACATTAAAACTCGTCAGCTGTATCTAGCCCTCTGGGATCTCCTTCAGAGAAGAAAATAAAATTGTGTCACTTGATACCCATCTCTTCCCTTTCCTGTTAGCAGGAAAGAGTCCAAACAAAGGATGCAAGTCCAGAGATAAATGCCAGACCAGACAGACCCAGAACACCCAAGTCAGAATAACTGAGTGTAGGAATGAACAGAGATACACTCAAAGATGGCATACACGCAGAGTCACATGAACACAAAGATGCTAATAGCACAGAACGCCTGTGTATGCAGAGATGGCATGTGGAGTTATAAAAACACTGATAGATATGTGCCAGATGACTATCGCACAGCGACATGAATATACGCTCAGGTATGTGCCACATGACAGTCACACAGTATGAAAGAACATACACACAGGAATGTTCCAGATGACAATAGCACTGCACACCTAAAGAGGTGGACATGGGGAGTGAAGATGACAAACACACAGACAGATATGTGCTAGATGCCAAATGCACAATACATGCTTCAGATTTGCCGACAGCGTGCCGCTCAGCACTTCCTGTTTGTGGCTGTTGACTAGCAACCACTGTGCTTCTGATGTTTCTCACCAGCTGGCCAGGTTATTCAGCCATCACCCAGTACCAATTTAAAAGCATTGGATGAAGGCTAATTATTTAAAGGCAACTTTGGCAGGAGCCACTGTCAATGTAAAGGCTCACTCCCTAGTGCCTATGGGCTAGATCCAGACTTAAGTAAGTGCTTGAAATTAAGCTGGGCACACACTAGAGCGATTATCGTCACAGCGTGCGATTCTAGATAATTGTTCCAATTTTCCCACTAGTGAGAGGTAACGATATCGGTGCCATAGACTATACGATAATACGTCCGATTTAAAAAAAAAAAAGGGGGCGATTTTTCGGTGCTTTTATAGTTGTAAAAATCGTTTGTGCCCACAAACTAAGCGATAATCGTCACATGCTTTACATAAGGGGCAGATCCGAGTGTGATTGACAGAAGCATTTTTTCCTACTGTCTTTATTTGTAAAGTCTTTTTGTACTAAAGCAGTGCTGCTATATTTTATTTGTACAGTTTAATGTTTTTATGCTATTTTTGGAATTGGAATAAAGGTCCATTAAAAAGCTTTATCTTCAGTGCAACAATAAAAAAAAGATTATTGGCTAAAGTTGCTCTTCCTTTATGCATATCTCTTCTGTATTGGTCGATAGGTTATTGTAGTGCATAATACATAGACCTTTCCAACATTGCAGATGGGAGACAGGGTCATAATGGGTCCTTATTTCAAAGATACATGCATATTTTGTAACGCACACCGAAGATTCGTGCACACACAATGCTGGCTCCTTGCAGGAATATATTGTCTCAGAACTTGCTGCACTGCTCACGTGATACAAACACGGACGCACTGTACATGAAGATAGACACACCCTGCAGGGGTGTGGAAAACCATTTAAAAATCGTTAGTTAACTTGCAAGATTATCTGTAATGGCCACACACTGTACGATTTAGCAAACGATAAACGAGAATCAATTGGTTTTGCCATAAGATGCGATTATCTGCTAACAGACATTTTCGGAGGATTATCGTGAGTTTCGGGAGATTATCGGCACCACACACTACAGCGATAATTTGTCCAATCTACGATAATTGCAAAATCGGCACGATAATCGCTCTAGTGTGTGCCCAGCTTAAGTTACTCCTGGGCTAAACCATGTTGATTGCAGGGGAGTCACATTTCATCTGTTTCAACCAGTATTAGAGTTGAGACATGGTGTTTCCTATCCCAAGTTTAAATAAGTGCGATAGTAAAGCTGGTCAGTATCTGTGTGCAGTAACCAATTCAAAGATATATCCCTGCATGCAAAGAATACAATTAACTTGACTCCCCCTGCAATCAACATGGTTTAGCCCAGGAGTAACTAATTTCAAGCACTTACTTAAGTCTGGATCCAGCCCTATGTTTGTATGTACTTGTCTTGCTCCAGGATCCTGTTGGTTATTCCTCCAGCTGTTTATGGCATTCTCTTGTTCTTTTTCAGCTTTCAGTAGAATACAGCGCAGAACTGGATGGATCTCTCCCCTGTTGCTTCCTTCTCTTTATTGGTATTATGTGAAATATACTTCTCAGCCTGTTGGATATTTAGCTCCAGTTTGCTCCTTTTCCTCTTCTAGAGCCGTGCATTTCATCCTGATCCACCTTTTCTTGTCAACTCTGTTTATAATCTTAACAAAGATAAATCAGAAGACCCACCACATTGGCAGCTGTAAAGTTTACCTTCCATTGTAGGAATCCCCAGTGACCACTTGTGGCATGTTAGATTCTGAAGAAAGCTATTTTAAACATGAATTAATTCACTAGAAATTTGTGCCTGGATATACTATTCTTATTGCGGGATACCCTTCAATTAAAATGAATGCTTTTTCAGTATGAGAAAAATAAAAATAATCTCACATAACAAATGTCTGCGATAATATTGATCTATTCTAACAGAAACTTCACAAGACATTCATAGAAACAAAAGCTTATGAATGCACACAGACTATATAAAAAAAACGTGCATATAAAAGTTCTACAATTAGTAAACTCATTGCTGTAGTGCCAACAAGAAAAGCCTCTGCTCCGATCGCTGCAAACACAAACTGAGATATAATTGCACTGTTGCTGCATCATCTGTAATCGATAGCATCCGGGCCTGCCACCTCTCCTAGCGTCCACATTGGATTTTGAGCCAGGAAACAGCAGGTTGTTAAGAAGTCCAATAGCTCTTTCTCACTAATGGGTGGCCTGTTCTCTCGACCCTGCTGTTTTTTAAAATAAACCTAAATTCCAATAATTGTTTAATGTTTATTTCTGTTTTGTTCTGGTTCAAATCACTTGCCTCTGTATGACAGAAATTGATATTTTGCGAAGGTTGTAAATCAGGGAATGGTTTATTTTATCTCAAAACAGTTGGAATATATTTATTGTAAAGTAATTTATAACAGAGTATACTGTGCTCCAGGAGGTTCATATAAACTCTTAGCTCAAACTGCACAGTGGGAATTCACTTTACAATGTGTACTTAAGGTATAAATACCTTTACAAACACTAATCCTCCAACAACCACATTCATAAATCTAATATTGCCATTTGGCAATAATGGTAAACACCCACATAAGATATGTAATATACTTTGCCAGCTAACCAGTCACTGTATTTCTTTTATTTGTAGTGGGAATTCAGTTCAATGTCTAATGTTTGTGTGAAATGTTAGCAACACTTATGTATAGAACCAGGTAACAGTGCTTTAAATGAGATAATTAGTATTGATGTAGTCAGAATTTTAGTGTCAATGGGCTGGATCCAGACTTAAGTAAGAGCTTGAACTTAGTTACTCCTGGGCTAAACCATGTTGATTGCAGGGGAGTCATATTTCATCTGTTGCAAACAGTATTAAGAGTTGAGAGGTGATGATTCCTATCCCAAGTCTAAATAACAGTGTGACAGTAAATCTGGTCAGTATCTGTGTGCAGTAAGCAATTCAAAGATATATCCCTGAATGCAAAGAATACAATTAACTTGACTCCCCCGGCAATCAACATGGTTTAACCCAGGAGTAACTAATTTCAAGCACTTACTTAAGACTGGATCCAGCCCAATATTACAAGCCAATGTATAAGCCCCATTAATTTTAATGGGGTAAAAAAAACACTACCTATTCCTTCTGAAATCTATTACTATCCATTATCTATGATAACTTTTTTAAACTTGTTAAAAATAAAAAAAAGTTTTATTTTGTATTTCTAGGGCTTGTTGGTCTGGCTTCACTAAAACATATCTGATTTAAGAACACAAATCACATTGGTTAGTTATTATTTATCTATAGTAAACTATATTGCTGCTTTGTTGATTCATTATAGCTTTACAAACCACCAGTTAACTTCACATGTTGCAGAGTATATTTCTTACTCCAAACTTGAGTATTTTATTACTTGCAAAATGTTCATTTTTACATTTTCATGTGTATCATGTGAGAATGTGGTCTGATAGACACTTGTGGTCTGTGTATTAAAAATATTATACATAAAAACTTTGCTAACTGTCACCAAAGACTGAAAGAAAGGGCCCAAACCACATGCAGTTAGCTCCATAATATCCAATTCTGCATGAAGTCTTAGCATGTTACAGGATTTTTGGAGATCTTTTATCAAAAAAATACCATAATAAAAACCATGGATGCATATGTCCATCAGATAATAAATAAATGTATGCGGATTTGCACTGGTTTCTTCCCAATTCCTAATGAGTAACTTTCTGATGACATTAATGCAGATGTAAAAGCAGAATAGTGACAAGCCATTACAGGCCACTCTTAATAGGGCAGGATGTGGGCAATGCTGTTTTTCTGCCAGTTATATATAGAACTATACATTTAAATCACAAGTGAATGCTGCCAAGCAGCAGAGGACAGTAAAACTCAGCATATTTTGTTTTAGGGGAAATGAGCTTGATTACTGGTAAAACTTAAATTCATGACTAGGAATGATTCAAGAAATATTGTTTTTGCATTTTAAAACCTCTCTCCTAAACTTTGCCACTAAACATTTACACAGTGTTCTCATAACAGACACATTTAAAGAGTATCTTACAAAAGGGTTTTTAGGTTCTTTCTTTATTATTAAATTAAAATTATTTTCCTATTTTATTTATTTTATTTTAATCATTTTAGATTACCAGATACCCTTCTTGTGACAGGAAAGACCTGTCTATGGATTCTTTACTCATAATAATTGTGGACTGTATGCAGAGTACCGAATGTATAACATATACGTCCGGTGTTTTGTGATTTTGACTACTGCGCATGCGTAGTCAATTTTTGACGTAATCTAAGTATCTTTTGCTTACGTAGATTGCGTATATGCGGTCTTTTGCTTAATTACGTAAGCAAAAGATAAGTAGATTACGTAAAAGATAACACTCCAACCCTCTTTACTACTTTATTTTGTATTTGTGTTTCTATTTTGTATTTGTGTAGTGTAAATAAGTGCTGTTAAGATAGTTTGAACAGTGAAAAAAAGCTTTAGTAAGACTGCTCTCCTCAATGACATTAGTAACAATCAGGGGCGGATTGGGAACTTAAAGTGGCCCTGGAAAAAAATCTGCTGATTATGATATGGTGGCACGGTTATGTATTGCCAATTAAGTGTAGCAAGCAATATTTCACAATCCAATAAACAGATTTATAGTGACATCTATGCAATGCAGGTACCACCACCCAATAGATAAAGCATCCTAGTGACTACCACCCGATATATACAACATTCTAATGATAACTGTGCTATACAGACATCATTTTAGAAACCACCAACCATGACAGTCAATATCCTAGTCTTCAAATAAAATAGGTGCTACTGAGTGGCTTCCAGAGGGAAAATTCCCTTATTGCCAAACCGCCCCCTGTCACAATGGTTTGCATTTCCCATACCAACACTCGTATCATTTATTTGCCTGTCATTTTCTGTTTATGTAATAATGTTTTTCTATTAGCTTGGTATTATGGTCTGCCACCATTGGTGCGAGTGATGATGTTACTAGAGTCTACTAGGCCAAAGCGAGATATTAAACAAATCACACAATTGCTTATAGACTGTATGAGGGATGTTCAAGATATACAGACAACTGGACCAATCACAAATAGCAACTGATAACTGTTTTCAGACTGGAACAATCTTTTTTAAAGACCTACGAAGAATCAAATCTTTTATAAAACATTCACACATTAGCAGAGAAATACATATTGTCAATACCTCCAAAGTACAGCAATATCTCAATGTATATATTTTGGAGACAGAGAGAGAGAGAGAGAGAGAGAGAGAGAGAGAGAGAGAGAGAGAGAGAGAGAGAGAAAGAAAGAAAGAAAGAGAGAAAGAAAGAGAGAGAACCTAAAGAAACAGCTTTCTATGAGTATTTTTATTCTCTCCTTCCTTTGTGCCAGTTAGCCACAAGGTTGGATTAAACACTGATTTCCCCATCAATGGGCTTAGCTTCTTCAATTGTCACTGTTCTACATTTCTGCTTATGAGTTTTTGGGCTCACGCAGTATAGACAGCTCAACTCAACTCAACGCAAGAACTTACCTTGCCAACGATCCCTGGTAATGATCTTCTGTGTAGGTCTTATCTTTTCTCTATACGTGCAAAAGAGAGAGGTCTAAAGTTGCATCAGTGGCAACGCTACATAGACCAGGACTAATGACAACAATGACCCTGGATACTACACAGCTTCTCTTCACTCTTTAGACTTCCACACAGAGCCCAAAGTTTTTTGTCAGGTCAAATTCCAAAGTAAGTAAATCTATGAATGAATACACACACACAAAACTCCCCCCAGATTAGACCTTGGGCTGGATCCAGACCTAGTTAAGTGCTTGAACTTAGTTACTCCTGGGCTAAACCATGTTGATTTCAGGGGAAGTCAAGTTAATTGTATTCTTTGCATGCAGGGATATATCTTTGAATTGCTTACTGCACACAGATACTGACCAGCTTTACTATCACACGGTTATTTAGACTTGGGATAGGAAACATCATCTCTCAACTCAATACTGTTTGCAACAGATGAAATATGACTCCCCTGCAATCAACATGGTTTAGCCCAGGAGTAACTAAGTTCAAGCACTTAACTAGGTCTGGATCCAGCACTTTGTCTGGAAATCAAACTCATGACTCATGGCACGTTTCAAGCCTTAACGAGGCCCTTTCTCAAAGTGGTCGCCACTTTGAGAAAGGACCTCGCTAAGGGTTGAAATGCGTCAGAGGACGGTAAATAACTTGCTCCCGGGCAACACCAAACCGAGGAATCAGCATGTGTGACGGCGTTTTCATCCCTCCAGGCAGCATCTCGGAAACCCGGGCGGGGGACCGCTACAGGGATTACAGTTAGATCTTTTGCCTACCGCGCTCTGTGACTGCTGAAAAAGACTTATGCCACACAGGATCCAAATATCTTTTTGGCTGCCTGCCATCTTATAAATTATTAATTGTATTTTGATAGCCTTATATATATGGACTTAAAGTTTTATGGTTTAGCACAGAGACAATTAGAGGTTTTATTATTGTATTTGAAATTGCCTACTGAAACTACCTAGTTGTCCTTGCAGTTTCAGTGGGTAAGGGATCAGGCACTGCAGGGTAACCTCCCCTGTGGATAAATCCAAATGCTCATATAAAATGGTCTGTTAAAAAATATGGGTCTGTATTCACAGTTACGTAGTTTCGTCTTACGTCCGTTGTTTTAAGAATTGAGCTACTATGCATTCTTGAGCCCTGGCCTAAGAGAATAAATATTGAGCACATGTGTGAAGCAATCGTAATACCACAAGTACAAGAAGAATACAGTGCATCACTGAGAAATAGGTGACAGCCAATCGCTCCTGGCAGGCATCTGTTTTTGGCAGGAAGGTGTTTGTCCAACACTACCAAATGTTTTGTAACAGTAGAATGATTTGGCGGAAAAACTGCATCATCGTGTTCCCACAATACTGTAGCTACTGTTTACCAAATTATACTTAATCATACAGATTTAGAAACCTGTGAACTGCAAATGGCTGACTGTATTTTAGTGTGAAATATACCCATCCAGTCAGTTTAATTACAGTACAATCTTGGCACCTACAAAGAAATTATTTTGCAACACTGAAACCCTAAATATTGTAATGATAGAGGTCTGAAGTTACATAGCTAGTGAGAATAAAAGGACAATATCTTGTGCACAACGTTTCAATGGAAAAGGCACAGAGCATTTAAAAAAAATTAGACTGTGTAAATATGTGATATACTCATTCTCTCTATGCATAAAAAAGAAAGAAGTTACACAAATCCAAGGACAAGATGCACTTGTAAGTGGAAAAATTCAGTGATAATAGAACAAGGGGCTGCTCTGTGACTTTTTTGTGCTTTGGAGTTAATGGTTAGTTTCAGCTCTCTCTAGTTTCTTGCTGGCCCTTCCATTCCAACCTACCACCACTAGTGAGTTATAAGTAGCTACTTGGGAATGGGTGTAGTTCACCGCTTCTATGATTGTAATTTTTCATCATGCATCTAGAAGACATTGTTCCCGCAAGGGCACTGTCTGTGAAAAGTCCAGTGCCAACAGGTACGTTTTTCTGACCATACCCATCAACCTCCCGCAACCTAACCCTGCCCTAAGCTTAACCCTCTCCTTAGCCCAAACCTACTCTCCCCTAACCATCATCGTCCCACAGTCTAACCCTGACCCTCTCCATTCAGCAGCCTAACCATAAGCATCCCTGTCCCTCAGCCAAAACTTATTTAACTTTCCCCTCTCCGGAGCCTAACCCTAACCTTCCTTTCTCCAGAACCTAACCCTAACCTTCCCCTCTCCAGAGCCTAACCCTAACCTTCCCCTCTCCAGAGCATAACCCTAACCTTCCCCTCCCCACAGCTAACCCTAACCTTCCCCTCTCCAGAGCCTAACCCTAACCTTCCCCTCTCCACAGCCTAACCCTAACTTTCCCCACTCCAGAGCCTAACCTTAACCCTTCCTGTTCTGCAGTTGAAATAAGGCCTTCTGACATGGGACCCATTCTGGAATATAATATTAAAAAGGTGCCAGCAATGGTCTGGCCCAAATTTGCCTTTGGGAATGTGGATTTAATATGTGAAAAACACTGGGAAAGACTATAGGAGAGAGTGTGGAGAGAGAAAGGAAGGATCAGGAGCGGGGACAAGGTAAACAAATATCTAGGTTTGGGTTTTGAGGATCTCAGCAATGACATAGTGGTGTTGGCTGTATCATTCCGATTTACTGTCGCTACAGCGTCCAGAAATCAATTCCTTAGAGTTCTAAATTACATGCCCTGGTTTGGAAGGATTTTTACTGCAAAACCTTAGATATATAATGCTCTTTTATATCTGTATAATATCCCAATGAGCCAACACAACAAATACATTTTAGACAATATATTGCATGCCTTACTATGCAAGTTTTTATTGTTTATTTTTAGCTGAACACCCACAGAAATATAAAACAGCACTGACTTGGTCACATTCAGTGACCCATAGAATTTCTGCAACAAATTATTATGTGTATAAGACCTCTTCCACATCTACACACAACATCTGCATTAAATGTATTTGGGCTTCCCTAATGCAGTCTCTTCATGCACTATGATTACTTAAAAGCTATTTCAAGCAAGAGTATATCGCAAATGTATGTTCTAATGTGATATAAAAGCTACTAATACATTTAGTTCTCCCTTTATATCATATCCCACAGAATGAAAACTAATTTGATAAAAGTCACTAATTTACTGGAACAGCAATATTAGAAATACAGACAAATTCTGATGAAAAAAAAGATTGCATTGCAGAAAAGTAAAACAAACAAAAAAAAACCAGACTAAAAACAAGTTTCCATTTATTTATCTAGTTTTGATTTATGCATTTTCTTGTACCAAAAGCAGAGTTTACTATGGAAAAACAAAGAAACTACTCCATTTAATTTAATAATTTTTCCTCATCTGAAATGAATACTAATACTAAACTATACCAGGTTTTAACACAGAACCCACTGGAGGAATTGTACAGTGACAAAGAAAATCAAAATAAATGAAGTTTTCCAAATAAATATATTGTTTAATTAAAATCAATACCTTATTGTTCATTAAAAAGTAATGTAGTATGCATCTCAAACTTTTCTAGAAACAAATGTATATAAAGACATGAGAGAAAAAGCTTTATCCAAAGTCAGGAACACACCTATTCTATCACATGAAACAGGATGTCTATTGCAATTTTACTGACTAGCCCCGATGAGGATGCTGATTCTTGTGTACACACAATTTACCAGCAGATCTGAGATAGTCATTGTTCCTCACCATCTGCTGAAAAAATCATGGCTTCGCACACAGTGTAGTCTGTCAGTGTTGCACAGTAGACTGCCAGAAAAGTTAGACTGATGGTTGTACTTGCCTACACACTACCCACATTTGTACTATTTGTCATTTTTATGAAGTTTATGAAACCACAATCAACAGATGAGTCCTGTTTTATCACGACGAATTATGATTCTGATTGTACCATACATTTTCTTTGATTCAGAGCCATATACATTCTGTGTATGGTTTGGATGTGGACTAGTAACTGAGCTGTGTGTATAGACATTACAACGTGTTTATGGTGTTTTAGCAGCACCTCATGGGATGTAATCTGTGGGATGAACGCTAGTTCAAATTTGTCTGTAAGGGTCTGGAAGGTCAATATCCAACCCCTTAGGTCAAAAATGTTACAGAAAGACAAGATACTTTTGGTTTCCATTGCGTATAAGTAATCTTTTCAGGCTACGGGTGAACGCTGGGTTGCCCAAGGTGGAAGCTTATTTAGAACTGCAAGGGTTACTATTGTATTGGGAGCTTATCCAGAGTCAAGATCTATATGGGTCCCAAACTAGAATATTGGTCACAAATGCGGGGGATTCATTTTCTTGGATCATACCTGTAAGAATGATTACTTAAACATATTGGGCCAGATCCTGAACTCCGTCCGACAGGGGACTTACACAAGTCATTTGCGTAAGTCCCTTGTCAGGGAACATCTCCCTGTGAGTAACAAAGTTACGTACATTAGTTCTTATGATGAAGGGGCTGACCATTCACTTAGGATGGCTCTATAACCGCCATATAGGTGGGGATAGCCATTTAAATGAAGGCTCCGGGACGGGGAAAACCTAGTTGTAAAAGTTAAGGTAGAAATCTGGACACGTAAGTAAGTATATACTATACATACAATATTTTTATTTACGATAAATAAACCAAAAAAAACAAACTATCATAAAATAAATTATTCATCCAAATTCATATTCACATGGACTTTTTTTTATATATGCATAAATCATAAATTCATGATTTCGGAAAATAATAATATATTAATTAAAATAAAATAAACGAATGACCGCTAATCATTCTTGGGAACTACGGTAACTGTATATCCACGTGTGAATATTGACCCACTTGTTTATACCCAAGGGGACATATACCTTGCAGACTAAGAACTGCTAATTATCCTTTGAACTCAGGATTTAGTGCTTTTCAACGGAGACCAGACCCCTATATTTAATTACATCAACAGAGGAAATTGCTGATCAAATTGCCAGTTTTGGAACTTTTATTTGTCATTGCTACAATGTTGCAGTTGCTTGAAAGATTTTTATTCATTTATTATTTGTGAATGGTTCTTTAATAAAAAGTAGTAACTTACCACTTGGTTGCCGATCCAGTGCATTCAGCCATTGATTTTATTTTTATTTATATGTCTATAT
>WWET01000345.1:596276-613733 GCA_011038615.1 Limnodynastes dumerilii
ATTCTATTCTATAGTCTATGCTATTGTATACCCCATTCTATTCTATAGTCTATGCTATTGTATACCCCATTCTATTCTATAGTCTATACTAATGTATACCCTATTCTATTGTATAGAATAGGGTATACAATTGTATAGACTATAGAATAGAATGGGGTATACAATAGTATAGCAGTATAGAACCAAAGAGTCCCATTCAGTGTGAACGGGCCTGACCCGGGAATTTCCCGGGTCTAGACAGTAATGTGAATGGGGTCTTAGGAGCTGGGATTATGTGTGCCCCTGCAATAACCCGGGTCGAAAAACCCGGGATTTTGCCGGGGCGGCAGTGTGAACATGGTATTAGAGTTGAGAGATGATGTTTCCTACCCCAAGTCTAACTAACATGTGATATTAAAGCTGGTCAGTATCTGTGTGCAGTAAGCAATTCAAAGATATATCTTGCATGCAAAAAATACAATTAACTTGACTTCCCCCTGTAATCAACATGGTTTAGCCCAGGAGTAACTAATTTCAAGCACTTACTTAAGTCTGAATCCAGCCCAATGTCACAAAAGCAATGTATTATGGAAAATTATACTACATTCTATTAACTACCTATATCCATAAATCGTAGGAACTTCTTCCTACTGTTGTAAATACTGCCCCATTATAGTGGTCATGTAAAATACAAATCTATACCAAACTGCACCACCACTGATATTTTATAGTGGTGACAGGTAGAGTATTCCATGGATGATTAATGATCCAGTAAACAAGATTGTTTTCCTGCTGTGTCATCAAGATCGTATATGTCAGTTTTCCCTTATTGATCAGAGCTAAATAAATGGTAGTATGGCTTATCGATTTATATTTATTTACCATCCCATCATATGGAGCAGGCTTGTTAAAACCCCAATATGCCAAGTCTCTATTGCTCATATGATACCACTGTGTAACCCTTTACGGAAGCTGAAGTGACTATAGGAATAAACTGCACAAATGCAGTCCTCTTGGTTAGTCATCAGTCTTGGCTCTAGTATAAATAGTAGAACCATTGATTTGTGCATTGTGTGAAGCAGTGTCATTAATACAGACACTACCAACTACTACAAACCATAGCCACTGTCTTCAATGCAGCATCCAGAAACAGAGGAAGAGGTTCAAATGAATATGAACATATCTTAATCTCTATTTGGAGTATAAATCTTGAATATATGTGTGCCTGATGCAACTCCTAATCTGCCATCCACAGAGTTGTACCATTATTCTAAGATGTAATGACACAGACAGTTATGTCAGTCTATGCAATACTAAATAGATTGCACTTTTGCTCGGGACAAGCTATTTCAAACTGGCAATTATCAAAGGCCAAGTGAAGGAGTGCAGCAAAATGGATAGTTATCATGAATTAATAACCTCCTTTCTATGGTATAAATTATCTGACACTGGCATAGCACAGCTAGCAACGGCACTGATATAGGAGAGAGCAAGATTAAAAATGGTCTTAAATGTATTATTTAGCACACGCATGGATGTGATTTGGCCGGCAAGAATATATGAGTAATAATCTAATATCTAACTAGCAAAAGCTGCCGTCAAGACATTTTCCAACTGGGTCTTTGTCAGTCTGGGCAAAAGCCAGAGGGTCAGGGAGCATTCTTATTCTGTGAATAGTTCTGGTCACTGCCCAATGTGCTTCCAGCCATTACTTGGATATGTCTTCCTACCACAACCAAGCTACTTCTCCACTGTGCAGAGAGACAGTGCACTTCAGCAAGGGCCAGAATGCTTTCTGGATTGCAGACCCCAATCCATATTATATCAAGATGGCTTCTAAAAGCTATGTATAGGATATTGGTTGCATGGGATATCTGCTGCAACTGTAAGCAGCTCCTTGAAATGGCAATATATGTTTGCCTACATCAGACAAACCACACACCTTCACACATTTCCATAACAGTACATTGGTAAAGGACCTCTTATATTTGCCCTCAGGAATGTAGCAGGGGGCAGAGGGAAATAGTTCAATCACAACAGCATAAAGTATTTCTGAGTGCATGTATTTGAATTCCATAATCTTCATGACTTAATTACGCATTCAAGTCTAATTACACGCATCAACCACGATGCTTTCTAATCTCTATCACAGGTTTTCTACTGTTTTAATGCAGAGCAAAAGATGCCTCTTTATTTTTACACTTTAAGCAGCCTGCCAAGACCAACAATAACAGGAGGAAGGGAGACCAGCAAAATCGTCCAGCTTTTCAACCAAGGTTAATAAGTAGTGACAGTATTAAGTCTATTCTGATTAAGTATGCTGAAAGATATTATTGCTGTTTGTAACATAGAATCATTATTAGGTTAAACACAGCATAGAAAATTAAAGGCGAGTCTTAAGCAGTGAATTCAAGAAAAATTGACTTTGTTAAACCATGCACCTCAAGGTTAGAGTTTCCAGTCTTTTCCAACCATCTAACTGTAGCTGAAATCCTTTGGTCAATGTTGAAAATAAAGGGGAAAGTATTAATCTGCTGCTTTTATCATATTAACTAGAATTTCAAATAATTAACTGCTTTCTGTGTCCAGCATGACTACAGCATGTGCAGAACCTACAGTTATAATAATATGAACCATTGACTTGTAGATCTTTTATTTATAGACTAAAGATGGTCAACCACCATTTTGTTTTAAGCTTGCTGAAGTCAGCCAAACGAGAGCTGAATCTAGTAGTTTTGCAAACTAAATAAAAGGTATCCAAAGTTATAAACATTGGGCCAGATCCAGAACAACGCTTGGGAGCGAATTTACACGTGACGGAGACGTAAAATCGTGTTTTTGTAAGTACTGTGCATGCGCTCCGTAACGTAGCGTAAATGTGAACATATGGGCCATTCACGTATGTGTCACGCAAATACTTACGTGTGGGCGTGTCAATTTTACGTGAGTCTAAAATACGTCTGAAATACGTTATGTAGGCGGGGCTTTGTATTTAAAGTGTACAGTATGGGCGTGCTTAGCTGCGTAAATACGTGTTGCCCATACGTACGTGACCGGATCACATCGGTTATGTGGGCAAAAGTTAAGGTAGGGTTTGGAAAGCGGATCTCGGACAAAATACGTACATTCAAGGGGTGTGCCAAGGGGAGTGTATAGAAGGTACGCACGCGTAAATACGCTACGCGAGGAAACGTATTGCAAGCGGAGTTCTGGATCTACCCCATTGTTCCGATTCAGAATTGAGTGTGCAAAGGGACTTACCCAAGTCTGTTGCTTATGTCTCTTTGATATGCAACATCAGCGCATGCGCGCACCAGTTGTTACGTCTCTTATGAACTTCTATAGAATGGCCTGGCACTTGCAATCTGCAAGCCTAAACCCCACCAGATAGGCGGGGTTAGGAATGCTAATGAGGTGCCAGGGGAGGAGAGCAGTGCGTGCAGACGCAGATCCGTGCGGAGAAGTTAAGGTAGGGTTCTAGACACATGAATGTCCAGAACTGCTTCCAGGGGCGTGCACTTCCCTCTTCCGTGCACACGAGTCGCAGAAGTCAGATCCTACATGCTTAAACCATGTGCTAAATGGTGCATGGGTTAAGCATCTGTTTTTGTGGGAAAAGAAAGTGGGAAGGCAGCATCTCAATTACTACAGAACTTCCTGCCAACAAAAGGGCAATCACAAGTGGGTCTTCGTTGGTATTACAATGAACAGTGCAGGCGTGCCTAGCAATCTATACACTTCTGAACCATCACCATTTTACTTTTACAGGAGTCTGAAAACTCATGGAAGTCCCTGGCTATAACGTTCTCCAGTATTTGATACATAAAGGGCCGGATGCAGACCTGCGTCCAACAGGTCACTTACGTACGTAAAGTGTGTAAGTGGCCTGATTTGACTGGATGCATGCGCCCTCCAGATGTTACGCTAGGGTTACGATAGTAACCCTAACTTAGCAACATTCGTAAGGAACTATTGTTCCGTATGACTCATTTGCGTACAAATGGGCTGTGCTTCCCCTCCGCCCGCTAAAGAGGGCGGGGGGAAGCATACAAAATGTACAGTGTGGGAGGGGACTCCCATACTCGTGCGGATTAGCAGTCGTACTAACCGCTGATCCGCACTAGTGCTTTCAGGTAGGCTTATGACAACATATGCTACCTTAAAGCCCGCACGAGAGAGGAGGGAGTGACTCCCCTCTCTCTCTCAGACGGACAGAGACCAGCACGTACGGAAAGCATGCGGGGGTCTCAATCTGGTCCAAAATGTCTAATGCAGGTGCTGCAGAAGATAATAGCTCCTCACCAGAGATTGTAACATTATTCATTACAATTTCTCATGACTATTAGCCATAATGCAGTAAGCACAGACTATACGATGGGAAAGGTCTTTTAAAGTGCCACATTTTTTTGAACATGGAACCATGGATTAAAGGTTTAATAAAATATCTAACACTGGTGAACAGCCTATTTATCAGGCATGCTAAAAGGAGATTTAGGAGTTTAATATAGCCTAGCAGGGAAAAAACTGGTAAACAGTCTTGCTACAGCTCTGACTATAGTGTCATTTCTCAAACAGTAAGGAGACTGCACAAACTACTGTACAACAATTCTCTGTCACACAAAAATGATATTACCATCAATGTAAATATCTGACTAGCATAAAGATGTAAGAGCTTCAGCATTGTATTGTTTAGGGACAAGCAGAATTTACACAACATGGATTCCAAATGTGCACATGCAAAACACTCATTGCTTCTATATAGCAATACAGTTTGCAAAGCAAGCGCTAGGTTTCTAGATCCGAAAAAAACCTGAGAATTACACTGTGCTGCCAGGAGATGCTACAGCAATTGCTTCTATCTACAAACTGTAATCAATAAGTCTAGTCTACATGGGGGATTCCGGGAAAATGTATTACCCCCCTTCTCTTTCTTATACCACTGAACAGCAGAGTATTAAAAATGGCATTGTGGTAAAGCAATTAATGGGAATATGTGCTATACAACAGGGATCTGCAACCTCTGTCACTCCTGCTGCTTCTTTAGGCTTGGCATCAAGGTAAATGCAGATAAGCAACAGCTGGAACTCCCGGTCTGGAATAACGTGCAATAATCATTATAAAACTGGAGCACTGTTACTCACAGATTATATTGGCAGTGCAGTGAAAGGTGTGGATGTTAGTCATTGCACACATTATGGAACTGTAAATGTTGATCTAGCATAAAAAGTTATGAACATAAAGGCTCTGGTGAATAAGATCACTCTAAGCACTTAACACCTGGATATATGTTATATAATAGGGGTACAAGAAATAAAACACCTTATATATTCATAACTAATGCCAGAATGACTGTACACAGAGCCAAACACCATGAGAAAGGTATGCAGAATCATAGTTTTATGTTCACCGGCTAAATGGAATCTTTCCAGGGGAGCACAGAGCAGAGCAGTTGATCAACACCCATTAAATCCGACTCCCAAGTAATACCAACAGTTATTTTTAGACATATCCTTTTATGAAATATAATATAGAGGGTATTATAACATGGACTGAGAAAGGAATCTATCATAGTCTATGAGAAAGGAAAAGGGAAAGTGTTTGTGGGGAGGAGGGGGAAACATCAAAACTGAGAATATAGAGATGTTTATAAAGAAGTTAAAAACATGTTTTGCTTTTTTTTATTACTTATATCCAAGTGCCCAGGGCATAACATTTGCTTTGTATGGCAAGTTTCATGCCTAACACATTTCTTCCATTTTCAGCATCTTGACCTTTATAATCTGATGGTTGTGTGCTGCCCAGTGGGGTAAGAATCTAGCTATCAGCATGGATAAGACACAGATCCTGGTTTACTCTAGGAATGAGGCCCTCATAGTACAAAGTATGGACACCCTTCACAGTAAATGCAACACACTTTAAGAAGACCTCGATCACACATCAATGTTCCCATAAAAGCAAAAGCATTCAGTAATAGAACAGAGAGTGACTTTTCACATTATAAGTCACAACTTTCTAACATAATAAACAATTCATTTGTGTCTTTTACAAGTATATTGATACATTTTTCGCTCAGGCCTTACTGTGATCTGTGATCATGACAATGCAGCAGTGAGAATATTATTCTTTACAGGAATACAAAGGCTTTTCATTTTGAAAGTGAAAAAATGTACAAATATAGAACTTTTCTACATCTCCCATTAATATAAACCCACGTGTTACCACACATGATGGATCTAATTCAACTGATAGATAGTGTAATCTTACATACAGCCTCTCCTTATCATGCTTTTTCAATGACCATTCACATATTCTATAATGTCCATGCAAGGCTTACAATTAATTAGCCCCACTTACATTTGTAACCCTAGGAAACAAAAATCCCCTCCCTTATATCCTCTGTTTTAATAAGCTTTTTAAACCTATGCATTTATGTCTGAGTGATGGTAACATAGGATCCCTTTTATTTTACCTATAGCTGTCCTATAAGCCAATAGTATATTACATATACATAACTTTAAAGCAAATTCCAAAAGTCAGATTCTACAACAAGCTTAGAAACTTTCACAATAGTATATTGCCTGTGAAACCCGCAATAATACCTGTAGTTTTGTACTATTGAACTATAGAAATATGTATCAACATGTGCTCAGTATTTTGTGTTTAATATTAGAAAAAGGTTTGAGAATGTGCCTACTCCAATATACTCAAGTGAATTGTTGAGGCAGTCAAGGTCAACAAACCCTAAACAGCAAGTGTTTCTTGTAGCAACAGAACAAGCTTGTCCCTCCAGCGCTGGCCACTGGCCACAGTTTTCCGGAAGTAAAGGTCAGCAAACTGTCCAGTCATTCTGTCAGGCCGGAACAAGACAAGACACCGTATTAAAGTAATGTGGAAAACCGCAGACTCATTTACCACAGTTATCAATGTGGTTATCAATCAAATCCAAACATTAAACTATCTATTGTGGCCATTGTAAATCAGGTTACTGTAATTGGCTATTTCCTATCACAGCTCACAGAGAAATTTACAAATCACATGGAAGAAACCTTTCAGCTTGGAGGGTGGCCAGAAAATACTTTTTCCCTTACTTGCGATGACCATATATTGCAGCCAAATTAAAAATGTACGATAGATTATTGCTTCAGTGTTTGGGGGTAAAAATAGATCTGTTTCCAGAAAGCAACAGAATCATGTTTGTGAGCCTGAGTGAAGAAATATTTAGAATAATAACAATATTGGTGTTAAAAGGTGTTCGTCAACACAGAAAAAAGGGTTAATACCTCGAAACTTTGGGGAAGTAACCTTCTACCTGCTATAAGACTCATTTGTTGGTTTGGGTAAGCAGGGAATCTCTTAATAAATATTTCTGTATGTACAGAGTGATCTAAAACATTTTTTGCACCAGTAGTGGAAGAGAAATGGTTACTTTTACAGCTTTCACTTTAAAGCTATATTACATTGATTTCTACTGTATCTCCAAACTCCCTTTGAGTACTGTATCTCCACTTTATAGAAAAAAAGAAAATAGACAAAACCAAAGCAACTGTTTATTAAAGAACGGGTATGAACTGTCAAATCACACTCCATGGAGTACAAACAGTACAGTAACTCTCAGGCACTTAGGGCATGTGGTCTCTGTGCTGCATTTAAGCACAATAAAAAAAACTTCACAGTATCTGCAACTCTGTTCTACACTTAATAAATGCTCTGATTCCTGGTCACAGGACTTCTCCCATGCTGCAAAAGATCCTTTTCGGATGTCCCTATTTCGAATACCCCTTCAGTTTAGAATTTTTTTTCAGAATGGATAATTATGCAAATCGGCATACTCACCCATTCCGTTGCGGAAACGCCGCCGCCGCTACCACGGGAAAGGTGAGTAACGTCTCCAGGGTTAGGTTCAGGCTGCGGGGACGGAAGTGTTAGGGTCCGGCTGCAGGGAAGGGAGGGTTAGGGTCAGGCTGCAGGAGATGGAGGGTTAGGGTCATGCTCCAGGAGATGGAGGGTTAGGCTCAGGCTGCAGGGGAGGGAGAGTTAGGGTCAGGCTGCAAGGAAGGGAGGGTTAGGGTCAGGCTCCGGGAGATGGTGTGTTAGGGTAATGGAAGGGGAGGGTTAGGGTTAGAATTAGGGGAAGGGTTGGGGCAGTTTGCAGCCTTATCTTTCGGAACACCGTGTTTGGTGCTCCGTGAATTGATTGCTATGCATATGCAATCAAAATTCCAGTCAGTTTGAAACTGGCTGTGAGAGAATGGCCCTATCGAAATAGGGCAGTTCTTTCCGGGGACCCACACCCCTCTGGAAACTTCCTCATCCATTAACAATAACCGCTTAGTGCTCCCTTAAAACACAACTCTACATTCAAGTTTCCCATATTCCTCAACCTATGTCTTAACCTCCACCACTTTGTTGTCTAATTTCCCTTCTATTACATGATTTACACAATCTTACACACTTTTTCTTTCCTTACAAAAATTACCCTTAGTTCTGTTACCAACATTGCTAAGTGACTGGATCAGCCAGAGCTCTGAGCACTTAATCATACAACCTGGCTGGTCTTTTGTGTGATATATAGAACTTCTCATTATGCAGCAAATACAATGTCATATAGATAGTGAGCTTGCAGGCAGGATCCTCTTATTCACCCAGTCTGTTTTTTACAGCCCAGTCATGTTTTATAACGATTGTTAAAATTGTATAGGGCTAATTTATATGATAGTGCTATATAAAACCGGCTAATAAATAAGTAAGAAATGTCAAAATAAGATTTCCCAAGTCTACTTGCTTGTTACTAAAATGTTTTGGACTGTTACTCTGTTTACTTTTTCACCAACTCAAAGCGTCAGATCCAGAGCTACGACCGCTAGTGTATTTACGCTGGCCGGAGTCGTTAAAAACGCTATTTTGAATGTTCTGAGATGTTATGACAAGAAACTAAGAACGTACTTACGAGCTTATGATCAACAGCGCAACTATGAACAAAGGGGCGTGCCAGCCATACAACCCCCGGAGGCGGGATGAGGCATGTAAATCATACAGTACGGGCGTGCTTAGGCACGTAAGTACGTGCAGCCATTATGGCCGACAGGAGTTACGCTTGGAAAAGGTAGGGTTTGGAAAGCGTAAAACGGCAAAAAATATGTACGACCGAGGGGAGATGGCATAGTAATTACGAAAGCGTAAATACGCTACGCGTTGAAACGTAAAGGGAACGTAGGTCTGGATCTGGCCCAAAGTGTTTTATTTTATACTGAATAATCCTTTCTTATCGGTGTTATTACATATGACATGAGCCATCTAAACATACAGTTTGATGTGTGCTTTTAGGTGTGGTAGATATCGGAAGCCTCCAGGTTGTGTTCTTTGAGAATATTTAAATGTTTAATAAAAATGTCTTACTAGTTACAACTGGCTACTATTCCGTTATCGTTTTCAGAAATTACGTTTTTTATAGCTTACTATAACGCCGGTACTTGTCTGGTTTTTTTTGCTTTAACATTTAGGGTGTCACATAATCCTGTGCCTTGGCAGCAATAGATTTTATTTGTATTTTGATATAACATTAATATTTAAAGTTAAAAAAATTTGTGTGGTAAACTTTGTCCCAAAGCGCCAGATGGACCTGATTCCCAATTAAGTATCAGCGGATTTTTAGGTGTATAAATTTAAGACGGGACAAGAAGCGCATGTGTAGTAACTTTATTTACACAAGCTATGTAGGACTTAATAACGGGACGGCTCTGAATCACCATTATGAACCTAGTTCATCTTAGTTCGTAGTGACTTAAGAATGAAGGGGTGTGCGGGCCAACTTAAGAACGAAGATAAGAAGAGTGGGTTGAGGGAGGCATTTAAATGGGGAATTTTGGGCACAGTTAGCCAACTATGGGCCGGATCCAGAACTACGCATATACGCAATCTACGTATCGAAACGATACGCAGATTACGTACAATAGCTACTAAGGTAGCTCTATGGTACTCATAAGTTGGCTAAGAAGCTGAAAACTGAAGGCGTGTCAGGGGAGTCGGCATGCTACTTGGTTGAATAAAATTAGAAGCCTAAAGCCTTCTTAAGTGTGAATCAGGCATAATGGGCCAGATCCTAAGCCAGGTACGCTAGCCATAGACGTCAAATCGATTATTTGTATTTACTGCACGGAGGAAGGCATTTAAACTGGACAGTATGGGCTGGGTTAGGCCGTCACGTACGTAACATAAATCCATTACGTACGTCAATACTTACCCTATGTAAAGTTAAGGTAGGGTTTGGGCAGCATAAAACGGTGCGACCGAGGGGAGAGCCTAGGGAGTGCATAGTAATTACGCTAGCGTAAATATGTTACACATTCTAGCGTAACTAGCCCATAGGTCTGGATTTACACCAGTGTCTCTAACACAAAAACATGGTCCAGCTTCTGTATGGTAGGTTTGATTTTCATCTGCTTTTGTGTTCTGTGCATGCACACTAATCCATGCAACACAGTCAGAACACAACCTGCTGTACTCCAACTTATGACAAAAAATGCTACCCACTATGGGACCCGGTTACTCTCCCAAGTGGGCATGACTGGGTATTACAATGTAATAAGGATAAGTTACGCGTACTCTGGGAGTGCAACCAGCCACCAATTTGTATTTGCACAATTCAGGAAAATGTCTGTAATATCCAGCCGTGTTACGGCATGGGTCTCTAATATCCAGCCGTGTTACGGCATGGGTCTCTAATATCCAGCCGTGTTACGGCATGGGTCTCTAATATCCAGCCGTGTTACGGCATGGGTCTCTAATATCCAGCCGTGTTACGGCATGGGTCTGTAATATCCAGCCGTGTTAAGGCATGGGTCTCTAATATCCAGCCGTGTTAAGGCATGGGTCATCCAGCCGTGTTAAGGCATGGGTCTCAAATATTTAGCTGTGTTAAGGCAGTAGTAAGCAGTGTGATCACACATGTGGATATAGCAGGTCTCCAATAGTGGATCCCCACACAGATTTCCAAATATAGAAAAATTGCATATTTTGGATCCGGTCCATGATTATCTCTAGTTTTGCGCCAATGTTCATATATTTTCCAATGGCAAACTTTATCTTTCATCGCATATTCAGCCATATGATGTATCGTTCCTAATGGTATTGATCCTGGGTCAGTAACTGCTCATATCGTGTTGTCTTGTCTGAAATACCCTGCAATCATGTACTTCTCTACTATAAGGTTATAAACCAATTTTCATTCACAGAGACAGAGGATAAAACTTACTCAAAGATAATGATAAATATGTTGTGTCAAACCACTTCTTGGCCATTAAACACCACCATTAGATGCTTGTTTACTATCGTTCCTAAGCTTGCAGGGAAAGTACACATTACCATTTTGTTTCTTCTGACAAACACCATTATAGATAAACATCAGCTCGGCCCTGAGAAAAAATTGCAGAGCTAGTAATAAAGTAAAGGCAGTGTTTTATAGCAGGCTTTCCCGAGCTTGAAACATAGGCTGTATATCAATATCCTCTGGTCTGTGCCTCTCTTTACGCTAAGGAATGTTATACTGATTTTCGGTACAAAAGGTGGCTGTAATGGCTAAAATCATTATTAAAAACCGCTGCTGAGACCACCTCAGGGGAAGGCTCAATAATTGTTTCAAGCAGACTGTGTTTTCACTGCTTTAACTATAACAGGAGCAGAATAGACTGTATGTAATGGAATGGTTGAAATGGAATCTCTCACTGACAATAACACAGGTGCTATAATGTAATGGATGTTCCATTTGGGTAATAGTCTACAGACAGAACAAAGGCCTGCATTAAATATAGATAGACGGCAAACACTATGCTTTATACTTCCAGAAAATGTATTTTAGCGCACTGCAATAATGTCTGTTGTTAATGATTTGTCAATTTTACAGGTTCTCTCAGTCAATGGATTACCCAATACTACTACAAAACCAAATACTCACAGCGTAGTGGTATGACAAATAAAACGTATTTAGGGACATGGGAAAGTACATTTCAAATATGGAGATGTAAAAAAATGAAAGAAGTTGATTACTCAGAACTTGTTCTATTGCATAGTTATTACTACACCAAACAGAGTCTGTAGGTTCTTACATTGCTTACTTTGCCCTCTCTTCCCTATCAATACAGTGTCATAAATTTCAATGCATATTATATTAAAACCAACAGACTAATAAACCACTTGCAGACACTGAATTTACCGGTAACTGTAAAATCTAAGACCAGGAACATTAGTGCGGGAAAAGCAAATACATTTACATTGAAATAGCTAAATGACATGGACATTTTATCACTATTAAGACATGAATAAACCACGGCTCAATCACAGGATTCTCTTTCAGCAAGTTATTTTATTTACAAAGTGTTAACAGCAATGCACTTAGCCATGGTTTCTCTGTCCAGCCCGGTCAGTATTGAACGTCTGGCACCGACCAAGGTAAACATATGCATTATGACAAAGGGTCACAGAAACTCAAGGTGTGGTAGAAGTGCCACTATGGCATAAAGAAAGGTGTTTTTTTTGTTTTTTTTACTGGAACACTTACCTATGTATGTAATATGCTGGCCTTTATAAAAAAAAATGAAATAAAAATAATTACACTGCGTTACAGGGGACTTGCTGAAGGCGGAACCAATTTGGAAATAAAAGAAAGAAGTATCTTTACTGATATTTTAATAGCCCATTCCTACACCACAATATTTGACACAAACTTTATCACCAAATGAATGGCTTATAGAAAAAAGGAAGGAGTTTATTTCGTGGATGTGTCAGGAAACTTGCTAAAATAAGATGTGTTTTTAGTTGTACAGTAGATTGGACGCTCTTATGAACTATCAGTAATACAACATGAGTGTATGTGTGTTGGGTAAGAAGAAACTCTTCCAGTGTGTTCCCCTTGCCCCACCTGCCAGTCTTACATTTATGCAACTCACTCTATATTACATGCAGACTGCCTAAACATATACATTTAATAACTATATAACATATTGACAAACATTTATTACATTTCACAAAAGTTCTAATACAGCTTAATATTGCACTACTGTACATCACCAAAAGGTAAATATATAGTAACAAAGGGCCTGATTCAGACTTAAGAAAGTTCTTAAAATAAGAACTTAAAGTCACTCCTGGGCTAAACCATGTTGATTGCAGGGGAGTCATATTTCATCTGTTGCAAACAGTGCTAGTGTTGAGAGGTGATATTTTCTAGCCCAAGTCTAAATAACAGTGTAATAGTAAAGCTGGTCAGAATCTGTGTGCAGTAAGCAATTCAAAGATATATCCCTGCATGCAAAGAATACAATTAAATTAATTCCCCCTGCAATCAACATGGTTTTGCCCAGGAGTGACTTTAAGTTCTTATTCAAAAAAAACAACAACATGGTTTTGCCAAGGAGTGACTTTAAGTACTTATTTTAAGAACTTTCTTAAGCCTGAATCAGGCCCTAAATGTCTAATTATGAAAAAAGGTTATGCCCACATATACAGCGCTGCTGTGCCACAGCAATGTGCTCATGGGTTTAACTTCTACAGTTGCACTTTCTGTGTGGCGAAGCAATCTATTCACGGAAGAAAGATGATGGAACGGAAAATGGAGAGTATGAATGTAACCCCGACCCTTACCCTTCCATTACCCTAACCTTCCATCACCTTAACCCTGCCTTCCCCACAGCCTAACCCTAAATTTCCCTACCCCACAGCCTAACCCTAAGACTCCCGTCCCGCAATCTGACCCCGAGTTCTTTCCCCGCAGCCGAACCCTAAGACACCCCTACCTGCTGCCTAACCTGAAGACTCCCCTACTCACAGCCTAACCCTAAGGCTCCCCTTCCCGCAGCCTAAGCCTAAGGGCTAGATTTACTGAGGGAAAGGAAAATCTAACCATAAGAGCTAGATTTACTGCTGAAAAGGAAAAGTGGAGATGTTGCCCATAGCAACCAGATTCTAGCTTACATTTTCTAGAATGCCATAGAAAAGTGAGAGCTAGAATCTGATTGGTTGCTTTGGGAAACAGTTCCACTTTTCCTTTTCTGCAGGTTAGTGAATCCGGCCCTAAGACTCCCCTCCATGCAGCCTATCCCTAAAACTCCCCCTAGAGTCCTACTGTCCAGCCAGTGCAGCAGGTCTGTGGCTGCGTGTCGGCACTGCGGAGGCGTTTCAGAATGGATGAATGGGTAAGTATGCCAATCAGCACACTTACCCATTCATAAAAAAAAAAAATTTAAATAGCGCTATTTTCTAAATAGAGAAAGCAGTCTTGCAGTGTATTCCGAATTTGAAAATGAGCTTTCAGCTGTCTCTATTTTGGAAAAAGCTGTCTCGCGCCCACGACTGCATAACAAATTGTTTTTTATTTAGGTACCGCTCCAACAATCTAGCTTCCCTCAAAATAATATTACAAACAACAATTTAGGAATTGCAGTAAAACTTAAGTATGATAGGACATTTAGACTATAAATTGCAGTGGGCCTTGGAATAATGTTGATTGATCTCATAGTAAAGATGGTGCTCATTCCGAAATGCCAATATGGTTGCCTAAACCCTGTTCATTAATGTAAAATGATTTGAGCCCTTGTCAGTAAAAGGGGCTATAGAATCAAGGACTGTTATTATTGAGACATTGATGATCATCCCAACAAAACAATTCCTTTATACACATTCTTTAACGGTCATCAACTCTTGTCTATGCATATAGTGTACACTGTTTAAATATTGTATAACCGTTGTTATTTTACACAAAACCTATACGCATAAACTATCATTCACTATTGCTTTCTGAGGCAGACTACAATTGTTTACAGGGTAAACATTCTACCTGCAGCCTCCTCATACAAACTCATCCACAAAGAACTTTGGACCTGATTCACAGATAAGAAAATGCTACTTTTTAGGTGTGTATATATATATATAAGAAGGGATATACTGCGCATGCTTAGTACCTTAATATACGCAATTTACATAGGACATAAGAACGGGACTGCTCTGAATCACCATTACGAACCGATTTCTTCTTAGGGACTTAAGAAGAAAAGGGGCGTCCTGGGAACACTTAAGAACGAAGGTAAGAAGATTGGGTGGAAGGAGTCACTTAAATGAGAAAATCTGGGTGCGGATAGGCAGAAACATTCTTAATTAGCTGCCCTACACACACAACTAAGAACCTAAAGTTAAGGTAGCCCTATGGCATTCTTAAGTCTGTTAAGAAGCTGAAAACTGGCGACGTGTCAGGGGAGTTTCCTTGCTACTAGTTGCATATAATTAAGAATATAAAGCCTTCTTAACTATGAATCAGGTCCTTTATTATGCAATAATCTGTAAAAAAAACAAAAAACTAAAACATAAAGAATAGTATGAGTATTGACAATTCTAATAAATCTGTAATGTGATTTAAACCTTCATCCTTATAATCTAAATTCCAAGTTAAATAACCTAAACATTCAGAATTAAAAATAAAAGATGCATGTACTGTAAAAATACAACTATATAAGTGTTCTTCCAAATTCTAAAATGGTGTACCTTCAAGAATAAAAAATAAGAATAAGTGCTTGTTCCACCTTCAGACATGAAAAAAATGTAGGTAGCAACGGGGTCACTTGTATAGTACCAGTATATGTAGGAGCTTCAAATGATTGACTTTATGGACATAAAATAGTTTATTGTGATATAGGTTTATATTATTTACACTAGTTAGGTTTAGACTGAATCCAAGCTTCCAATAAGGGGATGTTCTGCAATTGCACAGTTTTTGTTAAAGCGCAAGCACGAGTGTCATATACTCAGGACAGACCTGGATCCAGAGTTCCATCTTGTGAGCATTTCCAATGGTTGGAAGCGGAAAGCAATTCAGCTATGTGGGAGGGGAAGCACTGCAATAGTACAGTGTGGACATGCTAGGGACTTCCATACTATCCAGACTGCTGCACCATTGGATCCATTGGGAATCTAACATCTGAACTGGATTCAGACTTCTGACGCCACTGCACCCAGAACTCTATGCACAGTGGTGTTGAAAGTCTGGATCCAGTCATTTTGCAGTCTGGTAAGTTGCCTATTGTATAAAAAGGTAGAATGCATAACAAGGTATCTTTGCGGTCCTGGGCAGCTGCTGTCAAGCTGTCAGTGACTTTTTTTTACACTAATGCTTTCTTCACTATACCATAGACTTATTCAATACTTTCCAAGCTCTTCGTTTAAAAGGGAGCTATAAAGCCAATCTAGACTGGAAATTATTTTTCCTTTAGCTTATATCATAAAACAGCTATGGTCATTTTTTCCATCATAATAATAAACTTAATTTGAAAGTCATGAACTGATGACATGCAGTAATTTCCAGACAATAAAATGCCCAAATTGAAAGAAAATTTATGTTTTGCCTTTCAAGGGCAGTTAAATGAATTCAAGCAGCTTTAAAGTATATAGGGAATAGAAATAAAGTCATAATGCTGAATGTAATTTATGACAAAGCAAATAAGCAGTTTTCTAGATAGGTGTTAAATCCATGCTTGGTTTATACAGCCTTACATAGATAGATAAGCATGACCCTGCTCCACTGCAAGTCTATCAAAAATGCATTTGGACATACTGGTCTGCTAACAAAGTTTGATTCATTTTACAACCTCTATTCAGGGAAGATATATAACCTTTATGTACTGCGAATATACATGATAAGTGCACCTGTCGTCTGAAATATATATCTTTGTCTAGGCACCTGCCATACGCTATTAATGTCCTCCTTCTCCACTGCTGAATTATCATGTACACTACAGCGCATCACTGAATAGACTGCCAGGGCTCCAAACAAAGCAATTTGTTACCAAAATGTCCCCGGCTCACACCTTTCTCTACACATAACATACTGTTACTGCTCTCTGGTCATTTTAGGGAGCTAAAGAAAGCAAAATACAAATGGTTTAAATTTCTTGATTATGCAAAAATAAAGAAGAGATATTTTTTGGACACAGAAGATTGCAGCTTGCTTATAGTTATGTGCTCCTTGCCACTAGGCCTATGTGTTGGGTTGCTCTGGTAAACTACTGATGATCTGTTAACAATCCTTATAGGACACATGTTGTTCAACAAAATTATTGTATTGATTCCCCAGTATCAGACCCTGAATACTGGATATAGTTTATTTGTTTTATTAGTTTTACTTGTGTTTAGGAGAGTGAACCACTGAGTTCTTACAACTAAAAGGGGATTCAACTGAAAGCAAAGTTAACAAATTATTTTTAATTGCATTTCTTGGGACACGAGCAAGAAATGGGTGAAATAAGCACATATAAAAATGGAATCACTGTATTGAATTGCTTTTTCTTGCTCTCTCCTAAGGATAAAACTTTAGGATTTAAACTAGGAGAGGGGGGCAGTGATACAAATAATAAAAATAGCTGCTCCCCTAACCAAAAAGTCTTGGGTGGCCAGTCAATAATGACAGATAATATAGCCACAGCAACAAATGGAAAAGAA
>WWET01000345.1:641273-651293 GCA_011038615.1 Limnodynastes dumerilii
TCCACATAAATCTATGCAGCCTGCAACTCAAATAAATAGCTGTAGGTTAAAAAATAACTAAAAAGTAGAAGAGAAGATTGAAAAGTGAAAAAATTACGCTGGCAGAAGTTTTTTTTAAAAAAACAACAATCCGAAAAATTTATTTTATATTATTCTCTTCTACAATAATACGTTATTATTGAGTTGCTGCAGTCTAATTTTTGACATTCAAGTGCAGAAGGTCCTAAATAGATTATTACAGACATATGAGGGCAGGGCTGCTTATGGGAAGTGATTGTGCTGACATTTGTTATTGCGTGGGTAAAGATACAGAAATACATGCGCTTATTTTATAACGGGAGGTAAGCACAAAAATGAGCGCTAACAAATACGCTCATGGTCCATTTAACGCGCGTTGGAGGCAGGGGGGACATTTCTAATTGAATGGCGGTTATCTTTTCGTGTGAACGGTGCGTATTTTAAATCCGGGTTTTTTGGGTTTTTTTTCGCGTTTAATTGAATCAGGCCCTATATGATGGAAGGAGACACACAAGTTGAGTATGTGCCAGATAAGCTGCTGGGAATATTTGGATAGATTGAGGAACATGGGGGAAAAGGCAGAACAATTCATGCAGATCACAGTGATAAGTTGTTGTCCTTCATACGGGGTATTTTAGGACATGTCAACAACAAGTGGAGCAATGGGATTTCCAGGTAAAATTCATTAATTACCATGGTACCAGCGCAAAAAAAAAAAAAAAAAGAATGTGGTTCTCTGATGTGGTTCCATAAGTTGCAACATCCAGGGATTCTAGGCATTTTTTCCACTGTCGTTTGTCAGGGAATTGGGAACAAGTAATAGTTTATAGATAAAGGAGAGTAGGTTGTGTGCAGGAAATGTATACGAAGGCAGCTCAAATTATAGTCACTAAAAACTAGTATTTATGGTTATGTGACATAAAAACAGGTGAAGGTGGGCACTAAAATATAAAAATAGGGTATAAAATACAATTCGATAAATGTGAACAGTGTGAATACAATAATCAATAAAACAAACATATTTTAAAGGTAATCAAAGTAATGTTCTTCAAATCAAACTAAAGTGCCTGAGAAGTCATAAATGACAAAAAAAAGTTCTATATTAAGAGTCTTTCCAAATGAATCGGACCAGCAATGCCATCTATTTGTAATGACTGCCGGTTACAACGGATTTCCCATCAAGAAACCAAAGAAGAAAACGACTGCTTGTTTCTTCCAATTGTATGTGTCTCACTAAAGTAGAATTCTTTCCTTCTTCGTTATCTTCAGTAAAAATAGATACAAGAGCAGATGTTAAAGTGTTATAACTGGAAAAAATATTTATTACAAAAAGCTGAACTCACAATATTATAAAACTAGAGAAAAACCCTGGAGGGAAAGGGGCTCCATACTGGGATGATGAAATGGCAATAGGCAGTAAGGAGGATGGGGATACAGTTGCCAGTGTGATAGGCCCAATTTCAACTCTGATACAGCCAAGAACTGAATTGCGGCTATATCAATGTCAAAATGATTCACTTTGCAATGTGTACTATTGGTAACATACTTATTGTGAATGGCCCTATTTCGCAAAAGTACCCATTCCCAAACACCATAATGTACTCTCCCTGACACCAGGCTGCGGAAGCCTGCGGGGATGGCCTCATAGTAGTGGAAGGTTAGGGTTAGGCTGTGGGACCTAGAAGGTTAGGGGTAGACTGTGGGACATGGAGGGTTAAGGCTATGGTTAGGCTGCAAGACATGGAGGGTTAAGGTTATGGTTAGGCTACAAAACATGGAGGTTTAAGGTTAGGCTAACAGAAGGGGAGAGTTGAGGTGAAGATTAGGGTAAGGGTTATGGTTACAGGAATTACTTACCTGTCACCATTGGAGCATTCGGATCTACACTCGTCGATAGGTCTTCTTTCTCAGCAGCTGAAAAATGACTGCCATTGCTGCTGCACTGCCAGACCATAAGATGTGTCCAAAATAAACACATTGTGCCAGCAAACCACAGCTAATAGATGGAAGTCCTGGGTAAAGTGATCGACAACGGGCGAGTCTGCTCCCACTAAGTGCCTATACTAAGCAATTCAACACGATATTCCTTTATCAAGTAAACAAAAGGAGGAGAAGCCACTAAAGTAGCAATGGACCTGATTCACAGAGAAGAGTGAGTGAGGTGCGGGCAGATGAGCACCTAACTCACTCTTCCAGCCCCCAACCCACCCCCCATTTTTAGGTACCTTATGGCATTTACAAGTCCCATAGGGCTACCTTATATCTCCGTGCACTATCCGTACAGACATTGCACCTCCCCGCCTTCCCCCCGCTAATCTAAATACCTCCCCTCCCCCTCCTTCATAAAAAACGCCCCAAGGCCACATAACACCGCTTCTATGGAGGTAAATCACTGCGAGCTGTCTTTAATGACGGCACCTAATCTACGTACCAATCTGATACATAGACAGTGTAATGACACATGCGCAGTAGGTCATTGCAGCCAGATATGCACTTTATAAGTAGAAGCTACTTAAGTGTGAATCAGGCCCAATGTCTGACTGGAATTCAATAAACTAGGCAAGAGAGGAAGGCCCTTTGATACAGGTACAGTTATCACACAGGAAAACAACTATTAAGAGTCAAAAAAAGAGAGAAAATCTATGTGAACCTGCCTGGTCCTAATTTTGAGTGAGAAGTACTGTGTGTAATTACTTAGCGCTAGGATTCATGGGGTAATACAAGCTGGTGTAAAACAGTGAATAAGAAATGTTCTACCCCAATAAGCTGCTGGAGTTTTTGTAATTGTTGGAAGTTGTCTTTATCATAATTAGAGCGCTAATTGGCCTTATTTTTAGAATGCTGGTCTAAAACAGACAGCAATATATAGCGATTCCCATAGCCTTTAACTAGAGGGTGTTCCTCAAAATGCACTGGATAATAAGGATTTTTGGTTAAATACTTACATGGCAGATGGCGATCTTTTGTAGACATTGGCCCAGATCCCGACCTACGGCTGACAGGGGATTAAAACAAGTCATTTGCACAAGTCCCCTGTGTCGGAACATCTGCACATGTGCGCACGAGATGCTCAGACTGTGTAAGTACTGACATACGTTACTAAGTTACGAACGTCAGTATTTACGCAGAAGAGGCTAACCCTTCACTTAAGATGCCGCCATACAGCCATACAGACGGGGATAGCCATATAAATGAAGGGTTGGGGAAGCCCCGTTACCACTAGGTCTGCTACCTTAACATAAAAGGTAGCAATTTGGACACGTAAGTGTCCAGATTTACTACAGACAGCGGGGAGTGCAGGGGACATGCACTTACCGCTACAGGTGCGTAACTACAGACCTGATCTGTGCCGATGTGCTTATATTAATCTATGTGCATAACGTATTGTATTTTTTGTAAACAAAGGTGTAAAAATGTTAATGCTCCAAAGATACACCTTGGTTTAACCAGATTGGTGGAACTAAGAGTTAGATTTACCGTAGACTTCAATTGAAATAAATGAACTTTTTTTAAGAGGTGTTCATGCATAGAAGATAGTAAACTTGAAGACCACAATCTAAGACACTATTTATAGCTCAAATATAAAATTCACATTTACTGTCTGATACTGAGTGCATTAACTCAAGTGGATATAATTCATTTCTAGTTTTGAATAATGACGCTTTTTTATACTTTTTTCCATGTCACAGTGGGAGATGTATATACTAGAGATTGAGCATCACGGCAAACGAATCTCAGTCTAGTAAAGTCACTATTTCTAGTTCTTTGGTTGACTGTTGTGCACTTAATATTAAAATGTGGTATAAGCAAAAGGAGGCAAAGTGCACTACTTACAGTAGAGTCATAATTTGAATTATATTTAAATTATATAAGTTACCGCTGGCAATTCAAAATTTTAGCTAGTTATTCAAACCACAACTGTGGTTTCTGATTGGTTCCCTTGCTCACACTTGTGCTCCACAGCTATAAAAAACATAAATAGTCTTAAATAAACATAAATGGTCTTTATCAAGTGTGAAGCAAATCTAAAAGTATACTTGCGTAAAGGAGTATGTTTGTCCTGTAACCACAGTCATCCTACATCTAATAGTAGTCTCAGACCATAACTTTATGGTTTTACTATTAAAAAAAAAAAAAAAAAAAGATTGCTTGGGAAAAGTTGACCAGACTTCTATAAAATCATGTGAACTAATTAATAAAAAAGACCTATATTTAGAAGCATAGTAAGTTATTTCTCACCATCTAGTGACGCTATGACCGCTATGGAACAGAAATGATTAACTACAAGGAAGGATAGGATTGCAATATGAAATGTTCTAATATCTTTAAAGATGCTGCTTTATCTAGCTTCTGTACTATGGTCAATCAGTTCAGCAGAGACATTTTACAATAGGCAGTTCTCACTGAAGCTGAAGCTGGACACAAAACAGTAAATGGTTATTTTCTCTTGAACATTATTCACTGTGTACTACAATTTGAATGAATTGCAAAGTTTTCCTCTGTTAATCAAGCAGCATATTGTGACCTACTTCTGTTCATACATTCAACTAATGGCATAACTTACCTAAACTAGCAGATTTTGGCAGTCAAATCTTTTTTTTAGCTATGACCTTTCTTTTTTTATGAAATGCCCAGTGAATAACAACCTACAATATTCAAGAGTTGTGGCCAATATAGGTACAGTCCTGATAAAGAAAAAAAATACACAAATTAAGCAGATTTGCACAAGCCACCATATGAGAGATTGTTCTTTCAGACTATATACAGAAGTGTTTGCTTTAACACAATTCCACATGTGTTGTTTATGGCTTGGTATATATAAAAAAAAATGTAAAAAAATTAAAAAACAAACTGCTATCTTTTTATTATATACCACAAAGGAAACATGCTACCAATATATTCTTTAGAACTTCTGTCTAATTATAATTACATTTTTATTATTATTATCAACAACAACAACAACAACAACCTTAATGTATTATTGCTGGATATACAGTAAGGAGCTATTTGCTCCATAAAATGAAGCGGGGTGTTTGTCCCTTTCCAAACCATTTGTATGTTCTGATTTCCTAGAGGGATAAGCTTGTTTAATATCCATGTAAATGAGCAGCTACACATCAGTTTGAGATTAAACAAAGCAAGTCCTTTTATCCCAACCCCTCACCCTCGTCCTCTAGTATATGTACAAGCCACTGTTTAATGTTATAGGATGGTTGTATACAACATACATTAAACAAATACACAAAGAAACTTTGCCATTAGGTCAGTTGTCTTTTAGATGGTAAAACAAAAAGATTATTGGTAATTTCACAGACCAATACCGCTACAGCTGCACGCATAATTAGGTGACCCAAAGAGTACTGAAAGGGTCATTTTAATCTAATAAAACGTATAGCTCTAGAAGGCTTAAAAAGCAGGCAGCCAATCACAGCACTAAAAGCACACAGACTAAAGGTTAGAGCACTGAATATTAGTTGCTTAATGAAAATGTTGTTAACTGACATTCAGGGATGAATGAATCCAAATACCAGGGCAAGTTGAAATCATCCAGACCTGAATAACAATAGGAAGATCGCAGCCAGCCCTGAGCACATCTGAACCTGCTCCTGCTTTCTCACATATCTGTTTGCCATGCTCTTGTCATTCCTTATGTTACAGAACATCAATCATAAATAAAGAGTCACTGCCCTGAGAATGCCCAGGTCTGATTTACAAACATTAGCAGGGAATACGGTTACCATTTTCCAATCACAGCCAACCCCACAGTGGGCATGCAGTTAAAACAATGACATTCCCTGAAAAAATAAAAATACAGTCTATATATTATCTGCCTGAGCTTCAAGTGTACTGTATGCTATAAATTCAAAGCTCTACTAATTCTAAACTAATTATAATAATTATAATACATGAAAATGATTCTCATTATACAGTGGCACGCAGATATATAAATGCTAGGATTGTATTTTTGCAAAGCAATTAGTCAATACAGTTCAGTATAGTTAAAGATAAATTGGATTCAGCAGTAATGAGAAAACACAAAAGGACAGAGAGGTTATTGTGCTTGAATACATATAAATGAATACAAGATATTATCTACATATTTTACAGAACAGCAATTAATATATTCTGGTGCCTACAATAAAAGCTAATTATTAAACTAAATAAATTGTCATTATGCAAAGAAAAAGTAGTGTCCTTTTTCAACAAAAATAATAATTAAATTGGCAACATAAAGTAGTGACTACAGTATAGTGAGTTAATGAAAACTGTAAAGTAAAGTACTTTTGTAGCCTGGTTTCTAGAAACACTAGCAATGGTTACAGTAAGTTCATTATTCATTGGTAGTGCATCAATGATTCAACAACAAAATGCAATAGGTAAATAAGGAGCAAGGGCTGAAGAAATAAAAACTGAATCCTTGACATAAAAAGGAGTCTGACTTCAGTAGCAAAATTACAAAATGACTGATTCAGGGGCTATTTGTACAGTCTGTTGTCATAATATCTGGAACCAGTTCACAAAGTTTAAATAGTAAAAAGAGTATTGTTTTTTTTTCCTTTACAGAGAAAGTGGACATTATAATGGTGTCTGGACTGTAAAAAGTCATTATGGAAAAATTCAGTAGGGAACTTTAATTATGCTAATTATTCTGGCAGTGAATTATTAACCTGTTCCAATGCAGCATGATATCACTGCCACTACCAGCCCTGGATGATTAGTAAGCCCAAATGTTAAAGTCGATATCAAATCATTTATAGACAGACGTCCAAGTTCAGAACCACCAAGTACAAGTACCAAAAAGACGCAGTGCACAAGGGTCACCTGTGTCACCATTGACGGGCCAGACATTCTTTAAAAAAAAAAAGTGACTTTGACAATTGGATTAGACACAATAATAAACCACCAATAAAGGCAACAATGATACCAACAAAAACACATAAAAAAAGTGAGTCATTGTAGAGAAGAGTCCATTAAACAGCGTCCTCTGCCAAGTCATCTTCTCCAACATGACCCCAGTCATCAAAAAGTCCCAGCCTACATTTTAGACAACTTACAAAAAGGGTCTTTATTGCTCAAAAGACAAAAACAATCGGTGGAATATTAAAAGACAGGGCTGGAGTATGCAGCTGTCACTGGTCACAGGCGGGAAGACAGTGCCCCTGACTCGGGACAAGCCACAGACCCCCAAATCTTGGATCATCAAATCAGTGCATTGGGGGTTCCCTGAAACTCCTGAGCTTCCCCTTAGACCCCCCATCTGCCTCCTATGTCAGCCAGACACACACAGCTCTATTGCTGCACACTGAGCACCACGGATGCTGATCAATGACTGAACTGAACAAAGGCAGAGAGAGGATCAATTCCTAATATACTATCAATCCAACAGTTTCCCTCCTCCCCCCTCACCACCGCCCCTCCACCCTGGGTCCCCGCTTTGAATGCCCCCCTCACCCCTCACAGCCCCCAAAGCCAGCACCTCGGTCACCCACCTGCAGCCGCCGCAGATCAAACCTCTTCCAATATTGAAACATTGATCCCACATTGGCGGCCATCTTGGGGGATATTGAAGCGATATTGTCTGTGTTGGGAAGATTTTTTTTCTCTCCCACCTCACAGGCTGGACTCAATCTCCGGGCTGGACCAGTCTCTTCTCTCCCCCCTCTTCACTTAATCCCCTTTCGCCAAATGAAAAGCACCCAGTCAGAGGAGTGCATGCTTTGTAATCCCCAAAGTGCAGCAGCGTTTTCCTCAAGTCTCCGGGTCACCCCGGGACTGATTGGCGTAAACTTGAATCTTTTTCCGCAAAACTTATCGATAGTGACGTCACGCGCGGATCGATACACCCTGGGCGAGGGGGAGGAGGGCATGTGCAATTCAATTACCATGTGTGGTTGGAGATGCTGTGTGAATAAACGCTCCCTCCCTCCCTTACTGTCTGGTGGTATAGACTGCATGTACAGGGCAGTCTGTGCATGGGGTGTACACGGGCTGTGTGCTGATAACTGTGAGCAATGGAGCTTATGGGAAGTTCAGACTTATATTTGAGAAGTTAAGAATTTCGTTGTGTTTACACACAAATTAATCTATGCAATTTCTGTAAATTAAATAGTATGTGTGCAGTAGCAAACAGCATTTATTAAGGTGTAGGAAAACACTGTACACAATACGTTCTGGTGATTTAGAAAGATATGACGTGTGTAAAATATTAATTTGATTCTTCAAGAAATGTAATAAAGCAATGAGAAAGACAAGTCAGATGTTTGGTTGCAGAGGGAGAGGAAATAGTAGCAGTATGATAGTAATGGCACTTTGTAGGTTAGTGGTACAGCATCACTTGGAACACTGTGTTCAGTTCTGGAGGCCATATCTCCAAAAAGACATAAATATATTAAACTGTGCCAATAAGAACAACTAAAATGTTGCAGGTATGTGTCACAAATCATACCAGAAAAGACTAGAGGAGATAAGTGTGTGGCATGGTGCAGCTTTCAAATAACCAATTTAACCAATTATATGAGGGTGGCATATTTCAAAGGAAAAGATGTATTAAAACGTGAGGACATTCATTTAACCTGGTGGTTTATTGGACACGTGCTGAAGAATTACTGAAAGGGTAGTTGATAAGTGGGGTAGCCTTCCATCAGAGGCTGTACAGGCAGAAGCTGGCCATAAACTGGAACGATTATTAATCCTAGCGGGGTGGCCAGGGAAAGGTCCCGTTATCAGCACCGTACACTTCTCCTGCTGGGACCAATAATCCTGGCAGAAGAGGAGGGGGGAGGGGGCACAGGGCCAGTGCAGCAGATGTATTATTTTTTATATGAAGTATACTTTAAAGGTGCAGGGCATAGTAGAGACGGATCAGCCGAAGCTGTGCTGTTTGAATTGTGGCTTCGGCTGATCCCTGTCTCTACAACTCCCTGCACTGGTAGCTGCTGCAGATCTATGTATTATGTTGCTCTGACATCCTTAAAGTATACTTCAAAGGTGTCAGAGCAGCATAATACATAGATCTGCAGATGCGGGCAGTGCAAAGTAGTAGAGACAGGGATCAGACAAAGCCGTGCAACACAGCTAACTACTGGAGGGAGGCATTGAAAGAATAGGGAGCCATTCAGTAAGCTGATTGGCTCCCTTAAATTATCGGGTGCTAGCGCCTTATTTAAATCAAGCAAGTTTAAAAATCCAGTAATTGTGCCAAAGCGTTCCTGGTGCATTTATTGGATGTTTTAAAAATTGATTCTGGCCTAGATCAATTTTTGGCTCAATCCATAATAATTGTAGGATCGGGCCGATAATCACTCCAGTGTATGGCCAGCTTATCACAATAAATGCAAATTTAACATTCTTGATAAAAAAAAATATAAAGATATACTAATGCTTAAATAAAATTGTGGGTCAAATAAGGTCAGTACTGTTTTTTTGAGGTTTTTTTTGCTTTTTTAATGGGTAGACTGTAGGGGCCAAGTGACTTATCTGCAGAAATATTGTATTGTAATATTGAAATGCAATTAGTATGAACAATGAATGTCAGATTGGTGTTCATTTGTATAGGACTATTTTTTGTTGTTTTTTTGTTTTGTATTAAAGTGTTTTGGGCCACATTCACAGATCCGTTAGTTCTAGGTACGCAATTATACACACGTACGTTGCATGCCAACACCCATAATACTCCCCTCACACGGATGGGTTTTTGTAGACTTCCGCCACCAGAGAGCACCCTTATCTTTACGTGCGTATAATACTTACGTACGTGTGTAATGCCCCCCCCAACCACTTTAACATAACTTTGTCCGTACGGATTTCAACTACACCCCTCCGTACATATGTCCTCAAGTGCAATTCACGCGTACGTGCCTAATGGACTTCTATGCGTAAATTCAACATAAGCTAGCTTTAAGGGATGTTACAGTATTTGAATTATGACTTCTAGCAAAGAACGTGTTTGTAAAAATATAAATAACAGTATAGTTATACTATAATAATTTTCCACCAAACAAT
>WWET01000345.1:651323-676212 GCA_011038615.1 Limnodynastes dumerilii
GGGTAGCCTTCAGCCGGCGTAAGGAAGGGGCCATACGCCCGCACAGGGGGAGTGTCGGGGTAAGTGAACGCCGATACGCTGTGCTTTAGTAAGCACAGCGCATCGGCGTAGGTCTGGATCAGGCCCAATGTCTTTAAGATGTATATATTTCCCCCTACTTCCATTACACTTGTTTTACCATAATTTATATTCTAGAACTGTAACACAGCTTCCAGATCACCCCTGCTACATTGTAAGTCTCTTGGGCAAAAATGGCAGTTTACAATAGAGACAGCAGAAAGTTTATTTTTCGGCTGTCTCTATTTCGATTTAAAAAATAAATAAATAAATATATATATATATATAAATCAAAATATGAGAAAAATATTGTATTTTAATGAAATTGAATGTATTGTCTTCGTATAATTTGATACCTTAAAGCCCACCTATGCCATACTAATATATTATATGCATTTTTTACAAAGCTTAATATTTTGAGGCACAATTTTCCTGTCCAATCAAGCTTACAATCTAATTACTTTGGAGATAGAATTACTTATCCAAGGTGACATGAGCTGTTCATGGAAGTCAGATCAAGGTCTCAAGCAATTCTCTTATGGTAATCATTATTTACATTCCCATGTTCACTGCCAGTCAGGGCGTTTTAGCTCATATTAGCCATAAATTCCATTTTGAGTATGTTCAATAAGACCTCTAGTCATGGGTTAACATCTGATGAAGATGAAATTATATTAGTTGCTATAAACAGTAATTCCATACAATAACTCAATTCATACTCAACATTTGGCATTCTTCAATGATCTGTACTTGGACCAGTACTATTTAATATCTTTATTGGTGATATTACATATACTATTGAGGAAAAAAATTGTCTTTTTGCAGATGACAAAAAATATTTTACAAGTTAATGCCCAAAAAAATGGATAATCCCAAAAGCTCAATATATCATTAAATGCACTACATTAGAAACTACTGAGGAGGAAAGGGATTCAGGAATTTCATATGAATTAAATTTAGCCAATCAATGAGAAAGGCTAGTCAGGTGATGTTAGTAATTGGTAATTGGAGCAGTTTCACTTAAAATACTGTGTTCAGTTCTGGAGGCCATGGACCTGATTCACACTTAAGAATCTGCGGCTTTTTAGGTGTGTGTATTTAGGAAGGCATATACTGCGCATGCGAAGTAACATAATATATGTAATTTACATAAGACTTAAGAATGGGACGGCTCTGAATTACCATTACAAACATATTTCTTCTAGGTTTGTAGTGACCTGAAAAGGGGCGTGTCGGGAAAACTTAAGAATAATGGGCCGGATCCAGAACTACGGCCGTCTTCCAAAGACGGCTGTAATTCAATGAACAATAGCTACTGCGCATGCGTAGTAGCTATTGTACGTAATCTGCGTATCGTTTCGATACGTAGATTGCGTATCTGCATTAAAATTAGTGGTACCAGATGCAGACGAAATATTGTTATTTTCCACTCTTTGGATCCTCAGGTCCCAGACCTTCATACTGGAAGTCTTTCCTATGGCGGGGCAGAAATTGTACATCAGTAATTTTGAACTTTACAGTAAAGCTGGCCATACACTAGATCAGTTAGTATAGTCACAACTTAACTCAGGCACTTTAATCATGAAATGCACTTTACTTGATATTGTCCTTATTCACTTCCTAAATCCGTTTTCACCTCCTGAGATCTTCAGTCTTTTAAGTAAAGTCTCATTTATCATATACTTGTCCAATCCGTCCTTATATTTATTTTTCTCTCCGTAGATGCGTTTTCTCCTTCAAAACACCAACAAGACAACGGGGGAACCCCCTATGCGACTCCGTAAACCCACAGGAAGTATATCAATTACTGGACCTACTTACTCCTTTCTTCTCTTGGTAATTTGCATGTAATTAATCCTTTCCTTTTCCTTCCAGATTCCCCGTCTCTGAAGTCGTTTCTCCATCCACCAGCCGAGGAGACCGAAAGGAGAGAAAAGAACTTCTCACTACACAGAGGTAAGTAAATAACACTTTGTATCTACTCACACAGTCCTACTCTTGTAAGTTTGGTTTTCTCAATCTGTACACCTTTTCACTCCTTCTTCCTCCAGAACTCCGATAACGTTGTCGCACCGCGGGTCCACGAGCATCTCAATCTCTTGTGTTTCTGCGAATAAAGGTTTCTTTTCCTCTTATTCCCACAGATGTTTCATAAGACCTTCTCTTTAAAAAGTATGTTTATTTTTCAATAAAATATTTTCCATAAAAAATGAAAACTGTGCTCTTCAACTTTTTCACCATGTGGGTCTCTTTTTCTTTACCCCTATAAGGGAAAGCCCTGCACACTTAGAGGTATATATCCCTTATCCTCAAAGATATGTTACACACTTCTACATCAAAAACACCAATGTAAATGGGCCCTTTATCATGCAGATGAGAAGGGGTACACTACTGCAAAAGGTGTTAATGGGCTCCTATCCCCACACCACCGATTTGTTTCAAGTGCTTGAGCACTCTTTGTTAAGGTGAGCGATTATCGGCCCAAAGACCCAATTATCGGGTGATCGGGCCAATAATCGCTCTAGTTAATGGCCAAGATCAATTTTTAAAACGTCCAATAAACGCACCAGAAACGCCCGATATTTTAAGGGAGCCAATCAGCAAGCTGAATGGCTCCCTATCCCTGTAATAGACGCTGCTACATATCTATGATCCAGCAGAGGAGGTGTATGGTTCCGATAACAGGACATTTCCCTAACGGAAAATCATCACGTTTATCGGCTTACCCCCTGCTGGGACCGATAATCGTCCTAGTGTGTGGCCAGCTTTAGGACATATTTAATCCACGATTCTTTAGATTTCCGCACTGTCCCCACGTCATTTCTTAAGGTAGAATCTTGTCTGTAAATGCGAGGGAGTGGTCTCCCCTAGCCTGTACTGGAGTTAGGACACAGGGATCCAGCACGGAGCTGTGAGCGCAGCGGAAGCAGCGGTCTTTTAGGTATCTGACATGTATGTTATGTATGAAGTAGACTATACATAATTAAAAGCAACTGTATTCAGGAAACCCCTCATTTGAGACGTGAGGAAGTGTTTTGCAAGTGAAACTAGTTGGAACTGTACATGTTGTGAGGGCACAAATATTAGAGTTGTTTCCTACTGAACTATATTTTACCTGCTATCAAAGTAAAGAGTAGAAGAGAGTAAGCAAAGACTGTGAAAAGTGGTGACGCTGAAAAAGAAGAATAAGAAAATGGGACTTAGGTAAAATTGTGGTTGATGTAAGGGATAAGCAAAATTATGTAATGGCCACAAAAACTGAGCAACAGCTGAAAGATAAAGTATCAAAACATATCTAGTTTATTACATATTCATCATGTGGTATAGAACTATCACAATATAATTATATTAGCTTTATTAGCAACAGCCTAACAATTAAGGTTCCAAATCACCATTTAGAGGCTTACAATATACCATGAGCATTATTAAATATTAATCATATATTGGAACATTTGTATTAATCTTTTGAAATCTTTTGTATGTCTTTTGAGGAATTTTCTTCCTCTGTGTGAAACAGCTTACTACGGCCTAGATTTTATTGTAGTTGACTGAGTTCATTCAGCTGCAGGCAATGCCACAGGCCTTTTGTGCCTTGGGGCCTATTAAACTTACATCCATCAGTGGGCAGAGAGAACTCAATTGTCCACCTAAGGCTATTATAGCACAGGACTGCAGAAGAGTCTGAGCTGGGCCTATGGTCTTCAAATCATTATTCCTGGCTTAACCCGTTTACTGGTTTAAATCTTCTAATCCCATTGTACCTTTAACGGGTAAATCTTCTTTAAAATTAATTCATATTAAATATTAGTTTCTCACAAAAAACTGATTTTCAATTCAGTGCATGCAATTATTAGTATTATTTTTTTAAGTGTTAATTTGATGCTCTTTATTGCACAATTTTTAAAGCAGTCGGGCAAAGTGGCAGAAAAGCTGGGTACACAATGGAGGCTTTTCAAACGATTAACAGTCCAAACACGATAAATGAGTGTTTGAAACGATAGCATGCAGGTCACAACTTTTAAACTTTCTAATTATAGTGATCAATGTTCTGTCAGCAAAACAGATGAGTGTGCAACGAGTGTAGTGTGTGTGCATGAATCGGCATGCTCATCAGGACTGAAGCGCTTCCTAGCCCTATATCATTTCCCGCACTGATGCCTGTCATTGAGAAGTAGAGACAGCCGAAAGTTCCTTTTCGGCAGCCATTTCAGATTTTTTTTTTATGAATGGCTGAATATGTCGATCGCCATACTTGCCCATCAATTTTCGGAAGCACCGCTGCTGGGCTTTTAGGATTAGGGGGAGGGTTAGAATCAGGAAAGGGAGGGTTAGGGTAATAGAAGGGGAGGGGTAAGGATTAGGAAGAGGGTTGGGGTTAGAATCCTCACTTACCTTTTAGAGCACTGTGTTCGAGGCAGAACACGCCGCACATAACTCCTTCTGATCTGTGAAAACAGTCCTGAGTGATGGGGTTGGAATCATCTTCAGGGTATTAAGGGAAGGAAAAAAAAAGGGATGAGGGTAACTACGGTAATTCCTTGAAGGACCAAACTCTGCTTCAACACTGTAAATAAAACAATGTGCCAGTCAGAATTGAGAACAATGGACAGATGAGCCCAGGTGAAACTGTTAGTGATCTCCATGGAAACTTTATTTTCATATGATAATGGCGGTTTTCATGAGAAATTATCTATGTTTAGTAAATTAAGCCAAGGCTGGCAGAGAACAGCACTAAGCTGTCAGCTGCTGGAATGTTATCTATAAACAGTGTTTGGTTCTCATGGACTAAGTGCTGAGACCTGTTTAATCTGACAGCTGTCCGCACATGCGTCAGTCGCACTGTGCAGGTTCTGGATGCAGGGTAAGGGTGGATTTGCTATGGGGCTGGGTTTCTTTAGCTCCTGCCCTTATTAGGAGAAGCACAAACATGTAATTTACTTCAGTTGCTTCAAATGACATTTCAAAAGATGACGTTCAATCAAAGTTTAATGACATATTGGACAATGAATTATTAATAAGAAATATAAATATGAGCTAATGTAAACACTGGGGATATAGATTGTTAATTTCTAGGCTTGGAATTATGAATATAAAATGTTAAGAGCATCATTAGGAAAATACATATTTTATTAATGTGCATTTGATTTTCTTTCACAGAGGGGTCTCTGCTTTGTCTGTGAGGTTATGTTCATTGTTAAAAAATGTATTTACCTTTTTCTGACAAGGGTATTTATGGTATAAGTGGGTTTTCCCCACCACAGGAGATCAGTTAAATAATAGTAAAGATGAACCTTTATAAAGGGAATAAATTATCCTTTTGATGAAATGGAAAACATGCTTTATATCGCATAACACAGCTGCTTTGCAGAAATTCATACTGATCTCTATTAACTACATAAAAGCATTAAGTGTAGATGGGTTTATGCTTTAAATGCAATTGTAGGTGCTACAAAATATATCTCTCTCTCTATCTCTCTTTCATGTTTGTCCTGGGGGCCAATGTGAACCTCCAGTAGAATAGCATAAAGAGTAGAGATCATTCCTTGGCGGAGGCGGGCCGTTAGGCAGAGATTCTCGAAAGCAGAAGATGAAAGGCGGGCTTCGGGAGGGAGAGAGAGCAAGCAAATAGTGCCGGACTTGAAAAAAGTGGAAAGGGTTAGGGGGTAAAGTTAAGGAATTTCTAAAGTTCCCTACGTGGTAGTGGTAAGTCACTCACCCCCCTCTTTAAGGTCATGAGTGCAACGAATTCCAAGCCGTCTCCACGGGTGAGAAAAGGCTTTTGACTGACCTGGAGGGAAGGCAGGGTTATCCCAGAGGGGTAATAATTGGGAAATCAAGGGTGGAGAGGCTACATGGGGTCTACACAAGTCCCAAATTGAGGCCGAGTGCACGGTTGTGGGCAGAGAGAGCATAGTGGCAGGGCGTCTAGCTCGTGGAATCCCCCAAACAGATGCTAGCGAGGACAGTCCCAGATAGGCAGATTCGATGTCCACCCAGGCCAGCCTGCCCAGGGGGGCGTAAGAGCTACAATATGGCTGAGTTGGGAAGCGTGGTAATAGAGCTTGAGGTCCAGGAAGACCCTGCCCCCTGAGTAGTAGGTTTTTTAATCAGTGCTAAGCAGGTTTGGGGAGGGCGGTGGTTCCATATAAATCTGACCAAGGAGCGTTGGATAAGTGTAAGTGTAGTATTCAGGACTCTTACAGGGAGGGTTTGGAAAGGGTACAAAAGCTTAGGAAGAAGGGTCATTTTTACCACAATGATCCTGCCCAGCCACAACAGTGTCTGGGTAGGTGTCTCCAAGAATAAAGTTCAGAATTAATTTTACCTATAAGGGCAGGATAATTGGCATCGTATAGCGAGTGATAAGAGTTGGTCAGGAATATGTCTAGATATCGCAACTTTTATTTTTGCCACTTAAATTGAAAAGTAGATGTAAGGTGCTGGCTCTCAAGAGGGGAAGTGTTTAAAAGGAGTGCTTCGGATTTGGACAGTTTAATTTTTATATCCCGACAACTGTCCATATTGCTGCAGGATGGCAAACAAATTTGGTAGGGAGATTCGCGGGTTTGTTAGGGTAAGCAACAAATAATATTTTAAGGACTCCACTGCCCATTTAATTGCCAAGCACTCCCGTTCTACAGTTGAATACTTGCGCTCTTTGGGAAGTAATATACGGCTAAGGTAGAGTACCGGCTTCTCCTCACCATCTACCTCCTGTGAAAGGACTGCCCCTAATCCTGTCCCAGAGGCATCTGTCTGCAACACAAACTGTTTTGTAAAATCAGGAGCTTGCAAGACAGGCTCTGTACATAAAGCTCTTCTTAAGTCCTGCCAAGCGTTTTCCACTAGTCTGGACCACGTTATTTTGTCTGGAGCCTTTTTTTTTTATTTAAGACATTCGGTTAGTAGAGCCGCTCTAGTGGCAATATCATGTATGAGCCTGTGATAATACCCCACTAGACTGAGAAACATCCTAATTTGCAATTTACATTTGGGTTTGGGCCAAGCAAGAACCGCTTCTATCTTGCTAGGCTGAGGTTTAACCTGTCCCCTTCCCACAATGTACCCCAAATATTTGGCTTCTATCATACTAATGACACATTTCTCAGGGTTGGCAGTAAACCCATGTTCCCTTAAAGACTTCAAAACGGCCTCTACCTTTGGTAGGTGGGATTCCCAGTCAGCGCTAAAAATGACAATTTCGTCTAAATACGCAACTGAATATTCCCTGTGGGGCCGCAGTAACTTATTCATATCTCTCTGAAAGGTTTCTGGGGCACCATGTAAACCAAATGGCAACCTTTAGTACTGAAATAGGCCCTCTGGGGGTAGAGAAGGTAGAGAAACCCGATTTAATTTGTGGAAGTCATTACAGAATCTTACCACACCTGATGGCTTAGGTACTAAGACAATGGGATTATTTCACTCGCTATTTGATTCCACTATAACCTCTTGCTTTACCAGTGCCTGTTTTGCCTCGGATATGTGATATGAGGTAAGAGGCAATATCATGTTGAATGATCTGTATCTTTCCCGGAATGTCAGAAAACACATCTTGGAACCTCGCTACCAAATTCACAGATTCCTGTTTCTGCCCAGGACTAAGTGTGACTTCAATGAGTACCTGGCATTCTGGAACCTTTTTTGCTACTAAAGAGGGCTGACTGGTGCTTTCCTTCCAAGGTTTTAACAGGTTCACATGGTAGATTTGTACCGCCTTCCTTCTACCCTCCTGTCGAACCTTGTAATTGACCGGTCCCACCGCCTCTATGATTTTATAAGGGCCCCGCCATTGAGCATACATCTTACTTTCTGTAGTGGGCACAAGCACTAACACCTTGTCTCCCGGTTTAAAGGACCGATTAACTGCGGTGACGTCATAACTTTGTTTCTGACGTTGCGCCCTCTGTGGTAGAGAAGGCTGTTTTTGCCTTAGCAGCTTCCATCAAAGGAATCTGCCAATATCCCTTTGTCAAGTTAAGAGTGGTAAGGTACAGACTCCTGGCTAATTTTTCTACCAACTCACCAAACCAGGGCATAGGGTACGAATCAAAGCGAGAAACCTGATTTAAATTGCGGAAGTCATTACAGAATCTTACCGTACCTGAAGGCTTAGGTACTAAGACAATGAGATTATTCTATGGAGATGATTCCTCCATAAATGCTAGGTGAAGCATCTCTTCTACCTCTTGCTTTAACAGTGCCCGTTTTGCCTCGGGTATGCGATACAGCCTTTGTTTGATGACCATCCTGGGTGGAGTCACAATATCATGTTGAATGATCTGTGTTCTTCCTGAAATGAGGGGTATAGCCTCTGGGTATCTGGTGGCATAGTCCACTACCACTAGTATGTATTGGTGCCCTCAAGCAGATTTCTCCACTGGCCCTATCAGATCCATACCAATTTGTTCAAAAGGCATGGAAATGATAGGGAGGGGTACCAATGGAGCCCTAAATTCTGGCCGAGGGGCCGTCTTCTGGCACACTGGGCATTCTTGACAATACCTCTTGACTGAAGCATAGATGCCTGGCCAAAAGAACCTCAACTGTATACGATGGAGAGTTCTCTGCTCCCCTAAATGGCCTCCCCACAAATGCACATGTGCGGCTTCTAACACCAACCGCTCAAGTTTTCGGGGAACTAACAATTGTTCTACTCTTTTCCCCTGGAAAGTAGTAACACGATATAGCAAATAATTTTTTCAACATAAAATATGGCACACCCTCAGGTGGTAAAGCAGCAATTACTCTATTATTAACCACTTTTACATTCCCAAAGGCCTGTGCCAGATTGCTGTCGTCGCATTGGTCCCGCCCAAAATCCTGCAATGATATATTCTCACCAACAGGGTTCTATTGGGCCTTAAGAGTCAGTTTCCTGGGGTAGTTCAGTAGCTGCAGTAGTTCTCGCAGATGCCAAGCTTTGGTAGTCCCTGGCCCATGACACAACTGAGCGGCTGACTGTTTGTCAGTGTTATGCCATGTAACCAGTTCCTGAAGCAACGGGAAGTCATGGCCCAGGATTAGCGAATAAGGAGGTCGGGATGTCACTGCAGCAACCACCTTCAATGGCTGGCCTTGTACGGTCAGGGGTAAGTACACACATGGGCACTCCTCAATGTCGCCATGGACACATACCACTCTGACAGGAGGCAGCTGGAGGGACCAGGTTGCCCAGATCTCTCGTCCCTCCAACTGTACCATCATCCGGAACAGGGTAGACTGCCTGGGATACACCCGCAACCACCATGCGGACCATAGGTTGAGCCGCCTTTCCCCCGCTGCAATCCATTGGCTCTCCCCGTTTTTGGCTTGATGACTGGGACCTGAGTTCGGGGCTTTGGGACTGGTACAAATCCTGTCCTGGCTTTATTCACTTTCCCCAGGGTCAGATGCCACTCAATAACCACTGCCAGCTCCTCATATATCTGGGGATCAGCCTGAAAGGCCCATGGCTGCATCATGCGGTCTAACATAGCCTGGTCTAGTGCAACTCTCTCCACAATTTGCGCTGCAGAGTTTTTACTGGGCTGCAACCAAGCGTTAGCCAGCCGGGCAAGTTTGACCAGCTGAATCCTGGGAGGCTCAGAACCTTTCAGCCGCCAGTCATAGAATTCTTGGCCTTTGCTGGGACCCATCACTCCAATTCTGTCGAGTATAGCCTTCTTAAGGTCAGGGTAGGAACGTGACTGGGCCACAGACATATCCACATAGGCTATCTGTGCCTCCTCTGTCAAAACAGGAGCTAGCTTGTCAGACCATTTCTCTTTAGGCCATTCCAATCGCATGGCCATGTGCTCAAATGTGCAGAGAAAAGCCTTAATGTCATCAGCTGGAGTGAGCTTAGGCAGCCTCTCTCGCTCCTGCCCACCTTTCCTCAGCTCTTTAAGCTCTTCATACATCATCTGCACCTGAGCTTGTTAGCTCTGCAATTGGGTTTGTTGGCCCTATAATTGAGCTTGCTGACCGGCAGCCACTTCAGATATCATCTGGACCGGAGCTTGTTGGCCCTGTAATTGGGTTTGCTGTCCAGCAGCCAGGGTTTGCTGTCCGGCAGCCACTTCAGATAACCTCAGTATTTCCTCCATATTACCCTGTACTTCTCCTTTAAGGGTAAACTTAGGAGGCTTAATATAATATGCCAGTCGCACCAGACAGTGTTACCTGACACCTGTCTGCTCTACTGGCCACTTTTAACACAAGACTGCAAACAGTTTGCTAATGACACGGTGGCCCTTTAAGGCAGCTTTTCACACAACTCTCATTAACCCCAAGTTGCCTTGTCCTCCAATACAGGCACAACAAAAGCTGCACAATGTATACTTTAAACACAACTCGTCTAAAACACAGATACTGTAGCTGTCTTACCCAGAGTTCTATGCGGTGTATAGTTTCCAGCTGAGATGTGTCCCATGTTTCTGGGCGCCAAATGTGATAAAGGAGCACATCACATGGAGGAAATAAAGTCAAGCTCTTTTATTTTCTATCAGGCAGACAGCATAACAGGTCAGCAACATCTTCAACAGCAAGTTGTTCTTGTATTGCAGCATACAAGTGTCACAGCATAGTTCACACAACTCTTTAGGTGTTCCAGTGTCCCTGTCATACCCCAAAACATGGGCAGCTATTCCACCATCAAGAGTCCTGTCCCTCTGTCTTTGAAACACTTATATCAGAAGAGCACAGGTGCTGTTGATTAGCCCAAGCCTGATTGCACCAGTTTCCCTGCACCAGTTTCCCATGTGGAGACATGCTGTCTCTGTCACTCTATCTATCTATCTATCTATCTATCTATCTATCTATCTATCTATCTATCTATCTATCTATCTATGAATTGTGGGCCCAGGTGCAAAAAATATGGTTTGGCCCTGATGATATCCCAGGTAACCTGGTGGGGAGCTTCGGCGGTGGGCCCTTGTATTAGCATGGGCCCTCGTGCCACTGCACCTGTTGCACTAGTGGTAGTTCCACCCCTTATTCAACTTCCAAACTGAAGTAGCCTGTATAATAAGTCAGTATATCTGATATTATCGTTATTGTGACAGGTGGGGGGATTTCAATTATTTTATTTTCATATTCTAAATAGAGCACTGAGTGTTTTGGATTGGGTATTTAGACTCAAATATTATACGTTATTTGGTTTGATTGTTTCTTTATGGTCCAATATTGCAGTAAGGATTATATAACTAAAAGACTTAGGAAAAAGGAAGATAAATGGGAATCTTCTATCAATTTTCATTTTGGCTTAAAATTTGGACTAATAGACATTGGTTTGATTTGTTTGTTGCTAATTTATATTGTCGGTTTGCTGTTTAGGTAAACAGGATACAGTAAATCTCATTATGAAAAATAGATTACTTCTATGACTGCAGAAATATTATATAATAATAAATAAAATAAAAAATATTTTACAAATAGCCAGTGAAATAAATGTTTCATTATCAGCATTTTTTATATTGATTTTCTTCTGTAATACCTCTTCTAAGATGGCAATTACAGACAAAAGCCTGTTTTATAGATTTCCAAATGCTACAAGAAGTTAGCTCCTTGGGAAAAAAAACTGCACCGATTGGTGAAGGCTAACAATTGCAATAACACTGCTATCATCAGGAGTGACCCCTTTATTTTGTAACATAGGGCATTTTTCCTTTACTAAAAAGTACACCACGATCTCACAATAACTGACACACCAAACAGATCTCTTATCGGTGATGTCAACGGTAACGTCACAGGGGGCGGGGCCTTGCAGACATTTGTTAACAGAATGACTTGAAGGGCCCAGCTCTACTAGGCACCCATTTAAAACACCTTGGGGGACACTCCACAATCTTGCATTTGGGAGCCCCTTTGTGTGACGGAGGTCCTGGGGTTACCCCCCTGTTCGTTCCATAGTTAATCAGGCCCAAAATGTCCCATTATAATAATACATATTAAAATCTGATTGTCATTCTTATATAACACAGCAACACATATCACTCATGAATATCAATATGTAGAGGTAGACATTCCAACCACAGTACCATCAGGCACACTCAATAACAGACTATACAAAGCAGAAATAATCATTTATCATATATAAAACACACATATTTCATTGGGGTAATAAGAATCAATTTTAAAATTACAGTTACAATGTAAATACATAAGGGCAGCTATGCTCCACAGAAATGTGTTTGAATGCAAATTAAAGTATTGCTAGGTTATCATAATTCAGTTATAAAAGGTTATGTAGATATTGTTTGATGTTCAAGGACAAAGCAATAGACCACAACCTATCTGAAGTCACCAGAGATGTGAATGATTATTACTAACCAGAATACAACTTCTTTATGACACAGATATCTTGTATCATTTTTTTCCCTGTATGTCACAGTGTCACCTAGTGGCCACTTTAAAAACATGTGGTTGTTTCAGTACTTCAGTTTATGCAATTATGATAAACACTATAATTGTAATTAGTATAATTAAACAGGGACATCATTTTTCCATGCAAGTAGCTGTCTCTTCTCTGTAACCTAAAGCCTGATTTGGCTAATACTCCTGTCATTCCCCTAAGGTTTTAAGTGATAAAAGATTGGGTGTAAAAGGCGTCTTAACTTGGGTACACACTAGCATGATTTCCCTGACAAAATGGTATGTTAGCCAAGAAAATTGTACAACAGGTATACACTGTATACACTGCTTCATCCTTGCATCAGAACTGGATCAGAAGATCTGCACAAGGATTGGGCAGTGTGTACATGTTACTTGCAGTGGCATAACTACCGTGGACACATTATTTCCTTATAGGAATGGCAGAACGTAGAGCAGAGCAGTTTCTCTGCAATCAATTGATAGTAGTATTCAGTGTTCTGACAAATAGGTCTGGCATACACACTATACAATTACGCACTGAACAGCCTGATCGGCCTAATAATTGTATTGTATTGTATTGGTATGTAGAATGTTACTTTAATATTGGATTTTGTGGTATAAATAAGTTTACTTGGGAACAAAAAAACATATATCTTTAAGCACATGGACCAGTGAAAGCGGTTTATGGTGTGAAATCAGAATCTGTCTAAATGGAAATCTTATGTAACACATTTGTGGAAAATTTTCTCCATCACAAATATCTCTCTGGTTTCTTCTTTAATTGTGCACTTTCTATTGCTAAGCAACACTGTCTACTGGCTAATCAATAATAATCAAATCAAGTCCATGTCCCTTCATTTTTGTTCTCTGTATTATTTATCTCCTGCTTCTTTTCTATCAGAAAACGGGAAATCGCAGATAAAATGGAAATCATTAATCAGCACCTAAGCCAAATAGTGGAAGTGTCAACACTTGTGGTAACGGCTGGCAGGATGCCAATGGCCTCTTTATTCTCCTATTATGACCAATCTTACTTCCAAATGGCACATATAATTTTGTCACTTTATTTTAAAAGTACTGACCATCACAACCACTATAATACCACTAAAATATATGATGTAGGTCCTTGTGAAGGTTGAAATTTAAAGGATCATAAAACTTAAAATGCAAGTTATTAACTACAAAAGCTACTGTAATATACATTTATCTGAAAGTTCAGGTATCTTAAAGAACTATAGATATTGGTAATTATAATAATGAACTGGATCCAGACCTTTAGTTCATGTGAAGGGACAGTGGACATCTGCAGCTTGAAGAGGAAGCCACTCTTCTCTCATGGATGGGCATATGATAACAGGACTCTATCTTAAGAGTTAAGTGCCACCCCACATAAAATAGGGGCAACTCAGAAATCTGGATAGGGCATAAGGGCATGAACATATTCTTACTGTAAAATGTACATAGATCCCCCTCTCACCAAGCGTACACGCTGTATACCTTCACCTGTTCCGTCCTGTCATGAAATATGTTCTGTATTTCAGGAGGGTGGGAGGGTCGCACAGTCACATTTAGTGTTATCAATTATATATCACCTACTTCTGTGGATATAGGTCCCCTGCGATGCAAAATCTAGGTATGTGCTGCCCCACTGACAAAAAGGAGAAGTAACAGACAAGAAAAAAGCAAAACGCAACAGTGGTCAGGTTCATTGTTGGAGCATCCTAAAGAGGCAAAGCCATAGTACACTGATAAACAGTCTAGGCTAAATAAGTGAAAAATTTGTGTAATCTAACCGAAATGTTTGAGGCCAATAATGAGAAAAAAGCAGAGTATTTAGATAAAATTTAACTTTTATTAGTTAATCCTAAAAATCAGACAACGCTGAGTGGCAAGAGTGAAAGATCAAAGACATAAAGCAAAATAGATCCAGGCAAAATAGAGTATTGCAGTATAGTAAAGGCGTATAAGAACGGTAATAGTTAATTCCGGAGAAATAGCAGATACCTCCCTGTTTCTGAAGATAAGGTTACACGCAACCTAATTTTAGTGCTTAACTGCCACAAGTTTTTCCCTAAGATAGGGGTTTAAAATCACCCTGCACTGCCCAATGCATTCTAAGGTACTCAGAAATCACAATTCAAATTAGTACACAATTATGTTTTCAGGTGAAAATGGCCTTTATCTCCTGAAAACTAAGACATTGCCATTTGCAAAGCTATGATCGGCGTGGAAACCATGATGATCAATAGCTGCAAAGCCCTCGATTGCCGGCCCATTCTAATGAATGTGGTCCGGTAAATCACTATATTTACTAAGTTTTCACATGGATAACAGTCTGCACCGATATTATATATAACACCATCTCAAGATGGTGTTAGAGTAAGTAATCCAGTGGTCTCCCTGTATACCCCCTTTTTCCTCCCCCTAACAGCTGTTATTGGAATACAGACAATGTCCATGTTAATTAAAAATATTCATATATATTAACTATTTTTATTTATTTTTTTATATTTTCTTTATTGATTTATTATTTTTAATAATTACAAAATAAAAAAATATATATCTTTCCCACTGGAATCACCAATGGTGTTCCTTGTTCATATGGATAAAGAACACCAATGGGTATTCCCCCCTGCTCAGCGCTCCACATCTTTCACCCTGCAGATAAGTACCAGTGCATGCGCAATGCAATGGCAAACGCAGGATTTTGAAAGGGGGGTTTCCAATGCGTGTAATACATGTGAGTTAAATTATCATAGCTGCAAACGTTTTGGAGCCCGAAAACATGGCAAATAAGTTACGCCGCATCCTGCCCAAGCTCTTACCCCTAGCGTGTATATGTGTGTATGTGTGTTTGTTTGTTAGGGAAATAGACTGTAATGCGGCAGAGGTTGATGTGTGTAAAATTGTGAAGAGCTACTTAATATGATGCACGGTTAAAATATAAAACATGCGTAAAATGACAATACGGTCGTACTATCTTACTGCCAGAACATGTAAGACGTCCAGTAAGGTTCTCTGTGAAAGCAGGACGTTATAATATAGATTTTAAAATAATAAAAATTCTACATTAAGGAATTGCTTTGGTTATTGGCTGTAACAAGTCCTGTTCTGATATTTCTTTTATAGGTGATTTATAAGTTACTTCTTTCACACAGTAAAATAGTAGTTTCATATTGAAGGAACAGATCTAATGGTAATAGCAGTATACAATACAGAGCATTAGTATAGTAGAGCACGAACACATTACACAATGTACAGAGCCAGTGTCAGTGCATAAGCACTGTTGTATTTGTAGTGACCCATTTACCATTCCCACTTGCTTTCCTAATGCAGCACAGGCCAGAACCATCATCCTCCTTGTCAGTCCAGATCACATTGCCGCTAAGCCACGCCCCTTTCGCGGTACCTGCTAAACCACGCCCCTTTTTGAAGTTTCTCAATTTTTTTGCTCATTTTTCAATATTTTTTAAAATTTTTCAATTTGGGGGTTTCTGGGCAACCAGAAACCCCCCCTGGGTGCGCCACTGCAGTGGTTTATACTTTTGAGACTTTTGAGACTTTTGAGACCAAATGATAGCCACTGCGCATGCGCTGGAACTTCTCATCTGAGCAGACTGAACATTTCCAGCAAAAGTTCTGCAAACCATTGCGGGACCTCGTTGCAGGGGTAAGTAATAGTAAATGTGGGGGGCGATATTTCCAGGCTCGCTGCAAGCTCAGTAGTTCTGGATATCTGTGCTGTTATTAGTAAATGAAGCCCTAAAATCGGTTGCTTTAAAATTGTCTAGAATCAGCTGTATCGCTCTCAAGCTATTATTATCCTAGATCTACAACTGTTTAAATGAATGTTATCTAAAGCTACTACAACCTGCTTTCTACTGCTCGAGTGCAAAATCTGCTTGTGGCCAGTTTCTCTGCACCATCTTACAATACTTTCAAGTTGATATTTTTTCACTACAAGTTTTATAACTGTTTATATGAATGTTCTCTACAGTTGTTACGAATTACGGACCTGATTCACACTTAAGTGAGAATTTGCGAACGTGCCTCTATATATACACATGGATGAGATCCATAAAAGCGATTCAGAGACGCTACACAATAAAGATAACCGCACTACCAGTTTCGGGATAGCCACGAACGGACAGTTCTCTAAGTTTGTGGTTGCGGATGTGTTTCCTTATTGTGAATAACACAGATGCCATCTAGGTGCTTAAAGTTAATCACTTAATGGCAACTAAACACAAATGTTGATAACCAACTCAAAACTTGTTTGTTTTTATTTCTAGACTACTATTTTACTATTTAATAATTTTTGTGATTTGTGTTTTGATAATATAGTAATGCCACATTGTAAGTTTATTCCTTAATGTGCCTTGGAGCAATGAGCTACCTGTGTAATGTATGCTAACTACTATTTATATTCTTTTTTCAATTAAGATTTATTTTATTTTATATTATGCTGTTTTTTTTAGACAATTTTAAAAGTCATTGTAATCAATTTTTTATCTAAAAAATTATTTGAATCACCCCTCCCACTTTGTACAATTACCATGCTTCCCCTGCCCACTTTAGCGGGTGGAGGGTAAGCACAGCCCATTTGATCGCAAATGGGCCTGTACAGAACTAAGTTCCGTACACATTTTGCTAGATTAGGGCTACTATCATAACCCTAGCGTAACACCTGGAGGTTGCATGCAATTTTTCCATGTGCATGTATACATCAGCATGGCACTCGCACTTAGGAATCTGTCCAAACTTAATAGGAACACCCATACTGTATATTTGTAGCTGTGTGCAGCTCATTTGCATTAAGTCTTACCCACACAGTCTTTAGCCACACATGCGGGACTCCGTGCCAATACGTGAATCAGTCCTAATCACACAGCTGTGAATCAGTCAGTCATGGTTTCCGTGTGTATTTTTCAGTTACGGGTATATCTACTCGTAAAAATACACACAGAGGACTGGATCCAGACTTAAGAAGTAGCTTGAACTTAAGAGAGGAAGGTTACGCCTGGACAAAACCATATTGATTTCAGGGGGAGTCAAGTGAATTGTATTCTTTGCATGCAGGGATATATCTTTGAATTGCTTACTGCACACAGATAGTGACCAGCTTTACTATCACACTGTTATTTAGACTTGTGAAAGGAAACATCACCTCAACTCTAATACTGTTTGCAATAGATGAAATATGACTCCCCTGCAATTAACATGGTTTAGCCCAGGAGTAACTTTCCTCTCTTAGGACCTGATTCACACTTAAGAACGTGATAGGTTCCTAATATACGCAACTAATAGCAATGGAACTCCCTCGGAACGCCCCCGGTTTTCAGGTTCTTATGTGACTTACGAGTGCCATAGGGCTCCCTTCACTGTAGGTTTGCATTTGAATGTGTTGAGCTGCATAACTGCTCCTTCATTTGGTCATTTAAATGCCTCTCTCCACCCAAATCTTCGTATTTGTCGAGTTCATTATGCATGGAACACCCATTTTTGTGTATGTTACTACGAACCTAGAGATTTTAAGGTCATAGGGCCTGATCCAGAACTACACCAATGCGCTGTGCTTAGTAAAGCACAGCGTATCGGCATTCACTCTCCCGGACACTCCCCCTGTGCGAGCGTATTTTCCCTAGCTGAAGGCTACGCTAACTTCAGCCGTACTAAGCAAGGGAAGATACGCTCGCACAGAGCGTTGGTACGCTAAGCCCTCTCTCCCTTCCTCATTAAACTAACTCCCCCCTCCCACCTTCACTAACCTGAACGTAGTAACGCTGGGGGACGCCCCCTCCAGCGTTACTACAGCACTGCTACGGATGCCCGATCAACGATCGGTACATCTACCCGGCGCATGCGCAGATCAGCTTTTAAGCTGATCTTATGCTGCTGGCTGGCATCTTAACGCCAGCCAGCGTAGTTCTGGATCAGGCCCATAGTGTATAAGCACGGAATTTGCGAACTTAAATCCAATGCAAATAGCGTATAAAAGTTACTACGCATAAAGCGTAAAGCGGGCTGGGGGAAGCCTGCTAGGTGCACAGTGTGGGAGGGGGCTCCCACACTGTAGCGGATCAGCGGTCGTACAGACCGCTGATCCGCACACTACATTTAAGGCAGGCTTATGGCAGGCTTAAAGCCCGCACGTGGGAGGGGAGTGACAGGGGGTGTGCAAGGGCAATTGCATTGGAATCCGGTCCCAGGTCCTTAATTTCAAACTCCTTCTTAAGTCTGGATCCAGCCCAGAGATTCTGCACTTACTTAATACCCCTTTCAGATTGCAGCCCCGGCAATATCCCGGGTTCACAGACCCGGGATATTGCTGGGGCAGCAGAGGATCCCAGGGGCACAGACCCCGTTTCACACTGCAGGGCAGACCCGGGAAATTCAGAGACCCGGGTCTGCCCTGTCGTCATCAGACAGATGCTCTGTATAAACTGTATAGATCAGATCCTGAGATCTGATTCTCATGCAATCAAGTCACAGGCCCACAGTATCCCTGCTAACCATCACCCTTACACAGAAGGATTCCGATACACAGAGTCTTAACTTCTCCGACTCCAGCGAATGGAAAATAGCAGTGCAAGAGTCTGGGTCGGTACATAGTAAGGATGCACTTGAATGCTTTCTAACCCAGCAGCATGTATGCGTGCACAGAATGCAAAGATGGTCTGATCTGAACACACGGCAACAAGGGGAAAATCATATCTCTGGACACTGTCCTATGTACTTTCATTTTGCTTACTCTGTAATTCATGAGAAAGAAGTAAAAAAAAAAACAATTGACAGTACTGACCAACTTCACCCTAAAGAATGTGTATTAAAGGATTGCCCTGGTAGAAATGTTTTAAAATAAAGTCTTCACTTACATAAATGTTGATTTGACCTCTTGGGACATAGGCACTGATACAGATCTCTGTGTGACTTTCGTGTACACGGAGATCGGTTACTCGGCACAGAAGAGGGGGGTGCATGTCCCTGTCACTCCTATCACTTACGTGTCCAGATCGCTGCCTTCATTTGTTCGCACTGACGTGGAGCATGAACGCAGATTCGTGCGGAACTGCTGCTCTCCTCCTCCGGCCCTTCATTTACAGCATACCCTCCAACATGACCCCTTCCATAAGTACTCTGCTCCTGAGCTTCCAACTGTCACTCACCTGGTTTTAATTAATAAACTGGGGCCTGATTCAGACTTAAGAAGAAACATGAACCATGCTGATTTCAGGGGGAGTCAGATTAATTGTATTCTTTGCATGCAGGGATATATCTTTGAATTGCTTACTGCACACAGATACTGACCAGCTTTACTATCATACAGTTATGTAGACTTGAGATAGGAAACATCAGCTCTCAACTTTAATACTGTTTGCAGCAAATGAAATATGACTCCCCTGAAATCAACATGGTTTAGCCTAGGTGTAACTAAGTTCATGCACTTAACAAGGTCTGGATCCAGCCCATTGTCCATTTACTGTTTAGCTGCTTCCTCAAATCCGCATTCATATTCAGAGCTGAACATATCTCTATTACTTCCAATTCTGTAAGACTGTGGTATTGATTATTGTTAGAATTATTGCTTGAAATCTTTAGAAATCCTAGGAGTTATAGTCCAAACTATCAGGTATGCAAGAGAATTGGCATGGGATCTCCTGAGAAGTCTTCTTTTAGGCTCATTTCTTATTCCAAAACTTGTACATGTATTCCAATCATGGAAAAGTAGGTTCTCTTTTACATTTTGGCCCCATGCTTGCTTTCTTATTTCCAAATGCCAGTTTTTATGAATTCTCTATCTTTACTTATTTGTATTCACTTTTTCATGTCATAGATCAATTCCTACAAAGAAAAATAAAGCAAAATGTGACAAGATCGCCATCTGCTGGTTGTATTATAGCAGTGCAGTTAATGCATTTCGGTCAGTGTGTCAGGTCCACAATAAATAAAGACAGCTACCAGATTTTACACATTGGAATCTGACCATATGGAACTTCATATAGCGTTCTGAATGCCAGGGCGTGACATCCCAGGGTGGGCGGGATAGGCACTTAAATTGGACAGTATAGGCTGAGTTAGGTAATTCCATACATCAGAGTATTCTGTGTGCACAGCGATGCATGAAAAAGGGAAAGTTTAGGTAGGGTTATGGCCACGGAAGTCCACTAAAATAAGCATGCAAGTGTGTCATGAGAGTGCACTTACCTCCTGTGTGTGCACTTTAGAAACTCTGTGTGCGTAATTCGCACTTAAGTCTGGATCAGGTCCAGTGTCACTTACAAAATGGGATGTGAGCACCAGCAGAATGGTGAAGTTGAAGTTTTATTTAAAACTATATGCACAATATTTTTGTATCCAGCATAAAAGTTCTAAAAACTGCTTTTTATTTGCCATTGCCTGACTGATGTGTGTAATTATTTGCTTAATAAAACAGCATGCTAGAAACATATTGTTCATATTTAATGAAGACATGTTTTTCTCATTTATCAAAATAGCTAGACATATTGTACAGGGTGTTCGGAAAGTCACTGTGTACTTTTCTAATCATATAGTTTGTTTCAGATTTTGTGACTCGTGGGTGTCCCAGTCACCCCCAAGAGGGCAAAAGAGAGCCGGATAGCTCGAACCTCATTGCTTCCTATGGGAGCCAATGCAATGTTAATGGGAAGGGCTGAAACGAATGGCGGTCAATGGGGAAAAAGCACTCTAGGGGGAGGGGGGTACGGAGAAAGCGAGGAGGCCATCCGTGCATCTCACACCTTCTCGGAGCAAAAGTGACACGGTGGCATCAGGGTCGCCTCCTGGAGGGCGCAGGGTAGCTGAAAAGTTTGACCCCCATTGTTTCCTATTGGACAGGCTGAAACGCATGGTGGTCAATTGGGAAAATGCGCTCTTGGGGGAGGGAGGTATGGAGAAAGCGGGATGGCCACCCGTGCTTCTTGCGCTATCTTGGAACAAAAGTGACGCAGTGGCGTCAGGGTTGCCTCCTGGGGGGTGCAGAGTGACTGAAAAGTTCGATCCCCATTGTTTCCTATGGGAAGTGCTGAAACACATGGAAGTCAATGGAAAAGGGGCTAGAGCAGGGTGGTGACTCCTTCAGCTGGCCCCATCCCGGAGCTCATATGACGCATGGGCATCAGGGTCGCCTCCTAGGGGTGGCGCTCGGTGTTACAACACTCCGGGTTTACCTGGTAGAGAACCGGAGTGGTCGTGGGGAAGATGGTAGACTGGAGTGGTGCCCCGGGTTTACCTCGGTGAGAACCAAGGCGGCCACAGAGAATTAAGAGGTAGTGACTGAGTGAGTTACCAGAGCCTGGAGACTCTACTATCACGGGGTCTTCACCAGAGCCCCTGATGGTGAGGATGGATTTGGCTGTGGCCCGATAGCCTGGACGGGCCCCCGTTGAACCCGACTTGGGGAAGAGAAAGGGAAACCTGGAGTGAATACCAGACAGGGGGAATGGGAGTAGTAAGGTAAGTGGAAGTAGAACCAGTCCACAAGAGACCGGACTGCGACAGACTACGAGCAACACTAAACCCGGAACGGACAGAAGAATGTTCACGAGACTAGACAAGACGCACTAGGGCTTGCGCACACACACTCACACATCAGGACCTCTGAAGAGGTAACATAAACAGGCACTTCAAGGGAAAGGTAGGTACTGCGGGGATGGTAGATACAAATGGGGATGAGAACCAGGGCAGGATACACAAGGTAACTAAGGCAGGAATCAAAGGCAGGTAAGTGGGTCAAACGACGATCAATTCACTAGGTGTTAGGGACAGCCGTTGCCTCGCTCCCTCCGCCCGCCTCCAGCTCGTGCCTGTCAGATGCCTCTCCTCAGTCTCCGTTCCCACTTACCTTCAGGAACCATTTCTTCACCTCTTCTTACCTTTGTCTGGCTGCCCTCTGCTGCATCGCATTCTCCTTACTTCCGATCTTCCGGTCCACTCTGCTTCTGCTCTCACGCGCGCTGCAATTCCTCTCCCAGCCGACGGCTCCCTTAATAACGGCATCATGGTTACCAACCACGTGGGTGCCGTCTCTTCCTCTGGCGCGCGCTCTGACTCCTTACTGAACTAGAGGCATTCCCAGCCCTTCTGGGAGACGCCTCCTCGTTCAGGGCTGTACTGTTTTGCACCAATCACATTTTGGCTTTGTCTATATAAAGTTCACCCTGTCACTTCCTCTCTGCCGGTTATAGACTCTGCCTGTCAGAACTGTGACCTGCTAACCTTGTGTGCCTAGTGTCTTGCTTTGGTTGCCTAGTGAATTGCACGTTGCCTGACCTCCTGCCCTGCCTATTTTCCAACCCGCCTGTTGCCTAGTGTTTCCCGTCCTTATTTTTCCCACCATCATTTGTACTTACCTTCCTGGCTCCCCTGGTCTCTCCTCTGTGTTTGTATCTCTTGAGTGCTTGTGTGTGCGGTAGCCCCAGTCAGTCTGTTTTGTATCATGATCCGTTTCTTGTCTTCAGTGCCTTGTTTATTGTTTTTTGTTTGTCTGTCTCCGGTAGTCCCTTACCTACCGATTCTGCTCCCTCTTATTCGTTGTTCTAGTCCTCTTTGGTTCACTGTGGGGTGTTTATTTATTCCTTTCCTCCGAGTCCAAGTTCAACAGGGTTACGACCACGCCTTCAGGGGCCGCTCCTGTCCATCCCCACTATTAAGGGCTCTGGTGAAAACCACCTGAAAGGTAAGAATCCGGACCCTGGAAGCTTGCTCGCTCACTTCTGTGGGTTCTTTCAAGGATCACTCCGGTACTTTACGGGTAAAACCGGTGTATCCTAACACTAGGCTGGAAGCACTAGGCACACAGTAAGCAGCAGGTCACAGAACTGAGGAACAGACTCTATAACCGGTGCAGATTACTGCCAGAGGTGGTCTAATAAAGTAACTAAATCACAGTGATTGGCTGGGACTCTGAACGAGGATGTGTGTCCCTGGCAACAGGGGAACGCATAACTAACTGACGGGAGGACGTCCGCCAAGAAGACAACAGCGCGCATGTGGTTACCAGGACGCTGTAACCACGAGAGCCGTCGGCTGGGGAATCCCCTAGATGTGCCGCGGGACACAAGGTAAGCACAGCGCATTCCTATGGGACCATGCTTTCCTATGGGAGCCATTGTTTCCTATGAGAGCCATTGTTTCCTATGGGACCTGCTGGACGCCTCCCCCCAAAACCCACGTGGTATCTCACATTTACAAATCTCACAAATGTAACATTGTTTATAATTATCATTCGTGTTTGCATCATGTATTCTATATTGAAACATGTTTGTTAATAAATATACATAAGTGCACAGTGACTTTCTGAACACCCTGTAGCATTGTAAAAAAAATATGAGTAATTCCAGTAATAAGTAGAATAGGTAAATGATCTACAAACATTATTGATTGCTTAATCAATTAATCTTTGTTAATGTGACAGGAACCTATAGTACCTACAATGGGACAAAAAAACACAATGACTGGAGACTAGTCAAAGGTGTATATTGGATAATTCATATAAAATATATTGTACCAGAATGGACAGTTCTCCAGACAAATTTTTTTTAAATACCTCCTATATTTGCTACTGGTGCTGAATAGCAATGGACTGTTTGTGGACACATTTATATATTTTTTTACATGGTGACAGAGAGAAGCATTTAACTAGATTTTATAAGATTAGTTGTCTGTCTGTGGAACATCTTAAAACATCTTAGAGGTTATTCCTAAAATTTTATTGAGAACAGCAAGTTGTCCCTGACTGGGATAATATGAAAACGAAAAAAGGATTTTTAACATTTTACAGTCTGTTGTCAAGTTAATTAAATGGGAGTTGTTTAGAGACAAAGATTGAAATCCAAAGAGATTACAAGAGTTAAGAGTAACTGCACAAAAAGGTGCAATTTTGCACTTAGACAAACCATGTAGCATCGTGAAGGGCGCAAATTAATAAAAAAAAATAATGCAGGTAAAACACTGGTTGATATTACCTACTGCACACAAATATAAAACAGCTTTATTGTAAAACTCTAATTTAAGTGAGCTAGAAAACCTCACTGCTCAATATACTTTGTTTTTACATTTGCAAATGTGCCCAAACTCCTTCCTTCAGTTCAATATGGTTTTCCTCAGCTTTGCAAATTTATAAATGTTTTTGCATTTACCCTTATTGTGAAAGTTGTTACTAAAAACGTATTGAGGTAAATCAGTGGCTACAGAGGATAGTGACTGATTAACAAATAGCAGCCTGCTCCGTTTCACCTTTCCATCTGCCCACATTACTGATAAATGACTTGGCTAGACTATGTATATAATGCTGGTAACATTCTCACTTATATCACACAGCAGTCTTCCTGTATGTATGATCTGTCCAGTGGCACACCCAGGGGGCGATTTCTAGTTGCCCAGAACCCCCCCCCCCCCCCCCCCCACCCCCTCCCCCCTCAAAAAAAAAAAAAAAAAAAAAAAAGAAAAAAAAAAAATA
>WWET01000345.1:676227-692507 GCA_011038615.1 Limnodynastes dumerilii
AAAGAAAGAAAAATGTGCAAAAAAAAGTTACATTCGGATAAAGGGGCGTGGGTTTGTGGTCATGTGAGGCAGACTGACATGGAGGATGATGGTCCTGGCTTGTGCTGCAATAGGGAAGCAGGTGAGGATGGTGAAGGGGTCACAACAACTTCAACAGTGCCTATGCACTGACACAAACTCCATTGTGTAACGTGCTTTACTAATGCATTGTATACTGCTATTGCTATTAGATCTGTTCCTTCAATATAAAACTACTATTTAAATTATAAATTACTTAAAATATATCAATAACTGGTCTTGTTTCAGCCAATAACCAATGCCATTCCTTAATGTAGATTTATTTTATTTTTGTTATTTTCAAATCTACATTATAAACTTCTTAGAAATTTTGCCATTCAGATAGTATGACCATATCAGTATTGTCATTTTGCATATATATATATATTTTTTTTTAAAGGTGTCATCATATTAAGTAGCTCTTTACAATTTTAAACAGTCCTTCACATCAACCTCTGCTGCATTAAAGTCACACAGACACACACACACACACACATACACACACACAGGCTAGGGGGATATTTTGAATAAAGACAAGATAACAATCTAGTGTCAGCGCTGATACTAGATTGTTTGAGTTTTATCAATCAGTATACAAGCTGCATATACCTACTTTCATCAGCGCTGAACCCATACTTCTAATTTTGTATATATTAGGGGTAATTTTTGCCCTGTGCGGCATGACAGTGGGAGCAGAGCTTAAGTGGGATGGGGGCGGGGCTTATTTGTATCGTTTTCCGTCTCCAAAATGTTGGGAGCTATGCTAATATACCCCACATGTATTACACGCATTGGAACCCCCCCTTTCAAAATCCTGCGTTTGCCACTGCTGTCTTGTCAATGACCTGTCAATTAGTAAATTAGGGATTTTATCTTGACTGTATATAAGACATGCCTGTTATTTACATGGCTGAACATGATTGTACAAGAATAATACTTCCCAATTAAAACTGTTTTAGCCTAAAGGAAAATAATACTTTACAGTATATGTATTGCAATTAAAAGTTTAGTAACATTCATTTAAAATGTAATGCTTCATTCCTGTTATACAGATGTTTTTGTTGAAATGATACTGATGCAGGGAACATGCTGTTCACATAATATGGAAGGGTGGAACGGATGCAGTCCCCACTACGATGGGTTGCTTTTAGAAATAGAGACAGCCGAAAGTTCCTTTTTCAGCTATCTCTATTACGATTAGGCAGCCTTTTTAGAATTTTTTTGCTGTGAAAATAAATGGGCGTTTATGCCGATCGGCATACTCACCCAATCATTTTTGCACCCGCTGCAGACCCACAGGACCTGCCACAGAGCCGCTGCTGACAGCACTGGAGACGTGAGCAACTTACCTCTCCGGGGTCATTTAGTGCTAGGGGGGTTAGGGTTAGGCTCTTAGGAAGGGAGGGTTAGGGCCATAGAAGGGGAGGGTTAGAGTCAGGCTACGGGGAGTGGGAGTCTTAGGGTTAGGATATAGAGAAGGGAGTATTAGGGTCAGGCTAGGGAGAAGGGAGGGTTAGGGTCAGGCTGCAGGGTAGGGAGGATTAGGTTCAGGCTGCGGGGAAGGGAGGGTTAGGTTTAGTGTAATGGAAGGGGAGGGTTAGGGGCAGAATTAGGGAAAGGGTTGGGGTTAGTTTTTAGGCTTTCCTATCAGAGCAAAGTGTTTGGTGCTCCAGGGATCGATTGCTATGCCTCATCGAGGAATAAGTAATTGATATCCCAGCCAGTTTGAAACTGTCTGGAAGAGAACGGTCCTATCGAAATAGGGACATTCTTAGCGGGGACCCACACCCAGGGTGTTGATAGTGCCATATGGTGAACTTAAGGCACTACTGTGTGGCATATTCTAACAATATGTAAAGCATGTGTTTGTTTATGTATAGTTATTTTATTAAATTGTCTTCTTATTTATGATAATAGTATGGAAATCCTGGGTTTGCCCTGATAATAGATTATAGAAATCTAACAACAATTTAGCAGGAGTTATATCTAGGTTACTGGCATGACTATGATCATTACTGTTTCTAAATGAACTGAGTCAGACAGAAGGAGACCTGAGCCAGAGGTAGGTATGGCACATACTATACACATACACATGTGCCACATTTCCAGTACAAGCATTTGGAAACCCCATTTTCAATATCCTGTGTTTGCCACAAAGAGATGACCAATGGAAATTGGTGAGAACAAAGGTTACAAGAGAGATTAATTAAAGTACCTGCATGTAGTAAGGGGGTTTGGAGGTGGAAAGGGAAAGGCGAGTGCTGGAGAGAATATTTGGTAGGACAGGAGAAAAGTTTAGAGAGAGGAGGAGGAGAAGTGAGGGACAGCTGAGGGGGAAGAGCTGTAGAGAACAATGGTAAAAGCTGGAAAGAAAAGTTGGGGAAACATTTGATTAAAAAATAAATGGGGAAATTTGAGGAGGAATTCTGGAGAACAAGAGACAGGGAGGGGACATCTGAGGATGTGGGGGAGATTAGAGAGAAATAGAGGGCAATAGGTGTACTGGAGAAAAGCAATGACAGGAATAAAAAAAAAAAAGAGAAAACAGGATGTTTATAAAATGAACTTGAATAAAGTAGCAGCCATGTTGTAACAAGAATCCATTTTGTTTTAAGAATCCATTTTGTTTTAAGCATTCATTATGTATATTGCTCCAATTAATATTAGTTTATTAAGCTTTGAAAAAGAATTAGTAGCAGTTTCAGAGAATAGAAACCAACTTTCCCCCAGTTCTGAGGAAGGTATAGGTAAGACCATAAGGTAAGGAATGTGTATCACAAGATGGTCCTGAGAAGTATAACCTAAATGTGTTTGCGATTTAGGCTCTGTGTGTGAACCAAGGTCTTTACAAACTAGGGACTGGATTCACATTTAAGAATGATTTAGGTTCTTAATAATACACAAAAAGTAGCAAGGTGACTCCCTGGTGACTCCGGTTTTCAACTTCTTAACCGACTTATGAATGCCATAGGGCTACCTTATCTTTAGGTTCGTAGTTGTGTGCAACTAATTAAGAACGTTTATGTCTAACTAAACCCAGATTTCCTCATTTAAATGGCTCCCTCCACCCAACTCCTTATCTCCGTTCTTAAGTTTTTCTGGCACACCTCTTCATTCCTAAGTGATTACGAATCTTGAGGAAATAGGTACGTAATGGTGATTCAGAGAAGTCCTGTTCTTAAGTCCTACGATAATTGCATATACACACCTAAAAAGCTGCATTTTCTTTACTGTGAATCAGGTCCTGGATGTTAAGAGTTAGTTTCCAATTAACTTGTATTATGACAACAGTATGATATAATTTTTTATAATAACAGGATATCCGACATACCCTAATATGGGCCTAAGTCTTATGTTATGAGTTTCACATTCTTTCAGGGGTAACAGCTACGAGTAATCAAGATATACAATTCTGCAAATCAGAGAACCTTATGCAGATCAAGTTTCCGCCTAAACGTCTAATGATCAGAGTGCTATAAAACTGTAATCTTAACTGTAATAAACACGTTTTTTGACTGAACAAGTCTGTGTCTGTCAATTTGTTCTCCGGTACCGTATTGATGATAACTCTATGTGATTGCTGATCCAACTTGGATCCATGGATCTACCTGAGCTAGCAGATTCCACAATAATATGGGACATAATATAGGAGAAATATTTAATAAGAAGATAACAGGTTTAAAAATAAAGTCAGTGCAGTGCTCAGGGGGTACAATTACCACAAAGAATTTAAATCTTCTTGCACCACTGTTTTTCCGTCATCTTCTGTTGTCTCCTGGTCTATTTCATTCATCACTTATGGGCACTAATCCTTTTGTCTTATCATGTACACTCTCCATCTATTTCAATCTCTAAGAGCATAGTAAAAATATTTTGACTTACTCTAATTACGGATGTTGAAAGTGTCCTAATCCTTGTTGTGTGTCTAAGGCTGGAGCAGTCTTTTAGCTTCACCTTCTCTTATTCCTGATTGCTGTCGTCTTGCTTTTGCTATTACAACCCATCTGCAGTCTGACCTTTCCATGACTTATTCCAATATATTTTTTGTATACGTATTTCACACCTAAACCTTTTCACTTTGTGAATGCTTATTTGCTGCCACTTTCTCTTATATTAGGATGGTTGGAACAGAATGAGTGGAGAAAAAGACACATGTGTCTGAGAATAACCATGAAAATAGCTGATTATTATATCAGTTGTCAGAACTAGTGAACCACATTAGTTTAGCAGTTTGGCTGTTTTCTTCTCGAGACCGGGCCACTCCACTCGTTCTTATGCATCTTTACTGACTTCTGCATCCATAGGGCTACCTTAACTCTCCGTGCGTATCTTTGTGCAGATTTTGCTAAAGTACATGCAGACTTTGCATACCCAGCCCATTTTGTCCAATTTAAATGCCTCTTCACACCCACTTTTCTTAACTTCCTACTTACAGTCTAGTGACACGCCCCTCCTTACAGATGTTATTAGACACGGAGTTGAACTCGTGTGTAACAGGTTTAGGTGCGTAACATCTTAGTCTTTTGTGCAGTATCCCAGTAGTGTGAAACATTTTTTTTATTGGCTCTGAATAAGCATTTTAGTATATCAGCATTCTAGTTGGCATTCTCTAGTATGTAATAAGGAAGTGAGAGCTAGAATCTGATTGGGAAACATCTCCACTTTTCCAAACCTGCAGCTTAGTTAATTTGGACCCCGGTCTAAATAACAGTATAAAAGTGAAGTTGGTCAGTAGCTGTGTGCAATAAGCAAATGCAAAGTATTATCCCTGCATGCTAGAATACAATTAATTTGACTCCCCTTGAAATAAACATGTGCCCAGATGCAACTTTCCTCTCTTATCTTCAAACTCTGAATCAGGGCCAGTATTCTTATGCTCAGGGAGGGTCAGTGTTAGGTCTCTGGACACCCTAGGCAAAGTGTCAGCCTGTCATCTCCCCCTTCCCCTGGCCAAACATAGCATTGCTTACTTGTACTGTTTCAAAGGTTCAAATGATCAACTGAGATGGGGCTCCTGCATAGTACAATATTATGTAGGAGGCATGACTCAGGTGACCCCCACCGGAAACGCTTATATTTCCTGCTCAGCTATCACATCCAAGGGACATGACAGCTGAGTGGCTGAGCAGGTAAAGTAAGAGCGGGTGCAGGAGTACTAAGTGGAACTTTGTGTGTTCAACAGTGACAACTATCATTAGGATCCATTAGCACCTCTTTGCCACCCCCCTTCAGGCTCAATCTATAGACAACTGCCTAAACCTGCCTAATGGTAGCACTAGGCCTGTTTTAACCCTGCAGCAGCAATTACAGATCATACATCACTTACAGCTGATACATTAATTACAGATGATACATTCTATTCTCATTCGATAATATGTAGGTGCACTATAGAAAAATACGGGTGTGGGGCTCCGGTCCGAAGGGCCGTTTTACAAATTGGCCGTTTCCTCCACCAGCCAGTTGCGAACTGGCTGGGATTTTTATTGCTATGCCTCAATGAGACATAGCAATCGATCGACAGAGTACCAAAAGCTCCGTGGTCCGAAAAGTTGTAAAAAAATAGTCCCCCCACTCCTTATCCTAATTCTAACCCTCCCCTCTCACTACCCTAACCCTCCCTTCCTGGCAGCCTGACCCTAACCCACCATCTCCCACAGCCTGACCCTAACCCTCCCTCCCCTGCATCCTGAACCTAACCCTCCCTCCTCTACAGCCTGACCCTAACCCTCCCTCCTCTACAGCCTGACCGTAACCCTCCCTACCCCGCACAAAGAGTTTACTCACCTGTTCCAGGTCCGGCAATAGCAGCGGCGGAGGGATATTGCAAATTGTGAAAGTGAATGGGTGAAGTATGCATACTCACCCAGGGCCGTATTCAGAGATCCGTTCTTTAGCGATTTTCCGTGCATATTTTTAAGTACGCTTCAACTGCGCATGCGTAGTAACTTTTTCTACGCGGTTCGTGCAGAAGTGCCATGCAGACATATATTTGCACTCCGATCGCAGCACGGAAGTCTGAATACGGCCCTCATTCATAAAAAAAAGTCTAAATAGGTATGTATTCGAAAAAGGGACATCCGAAAAGGAACTTTTAGGTGTTTCTTTTTCGGAAATTAGATGTTCTTATTGGAGAGTGTAACTGGAAAAATACATACCGTACAATTAAAAAATCACAGGTTGCCAGCAACATCTCATTAAAAGAAATATGAAGCTAATTTAGGAGTAAGACATGACAATAGGGAATTTGTTCACTTGAACACATAACATATTACAGTGTGTCTAGAAAGGAATGAGCTTTATTTAGCTTGTAACACTGAGATGTAGAAACAGGTTCAGTTATAACAATGCCATTATAACTCAGGGGCACCAGGAAACCTCAGCAACAGCTGCTATCCATGTTCATACTGGAAGAGAACAAACTAAGGAAACAGCTGCCATTGTGGAACATTGTTGCAGGATGTATTGTGTGATGCTGGGAGAATTCTATTGTAGTTCTGCTCTATTGTTAGTAAGGAGTATAAAGCTTGTCAGCAACTCATTTCTAACTGTTCCTTTTGATAAAATATTTTAAATATCAATATAGGTTGAACATTTTGTAAGACAGTAGTGTAAAGTGTAAATATTTTACTGGCAATATAGTAGCAAGTATAAAATAATTAAATACAAAAAAGCAATTCCATTAAAACATAGTGGGCTGAACGTTAAGATAAGAAACTGCTTACACCGCATTGCCACGACAGATTGTCCTGGCACTTATTCTGACAACGGAACAGGATGGGACACGAAGCAGAAACGTTTCCGCCACATGGGAGGGGATTGATATGCAAATAGTACAGTAAGGGCTGGTTTATTCTTACATATATTCTTCTGCTCTGTCCATATTTTACACAGGGACTGCAGAAATCTTAAGGCTGGGTCCTGTGATTGTAACTTCGTACGAGCAAGGGGAAGGCTTCCACTCGCCCATATAGGAGTTATTATGCTGCAGGGATTAGAGGTCTGGATTTAGTCCAACAGGTGTAAGCACAAAAAGAATATGCAAGTGGAAAACAAGTATTATGTACCACAGTGTGTGTAGTTTGTAACCTGGGTAGTATTTGCACATATATTGGTACCCATGCCTAGGATGTAAAGTCCACCGCCACTGCTGCTGTGGAATGAGCTCCGACCACAGTGGTGGTCTGATGCATCCTAAACTCCCTGCAGACAAAGGTTAGCCACTCTCCTCGCTTGTACGGAGCTATGCCAGTTCTTACTGTACTATTAGCATGCCTCCTCCCTCCCACAAAGCGGCAGCGCAGAATTCCATCTAGAAAATGCTTTCCAAAAGTCTGGATCCGGTCCGTAATTACTAACTTCACCAAGTCTTTACAAGTGTTGTCAGAATAAACCATAAATAGTGATGGGTCAATATGGATGAATCTAAAGACAGATTTATTCTGCTAATATGGTATTCCTTTACATTCTACATTTTGTATATGGAACATGTTGGGGAACATTACATTAAAGAATAACAGTCCTTGGGCCAAGGACTGTCCAGCACCTTCCTTACTAATATCACTAAATGTCCGATAACATTGATGTTGTAAGAGTAATTATTGGACATTTAGTGATATTAGTAAGGAAGGCGCTGGACAGTCCTTGGCCCAAGTGTTTTTCTTTAAAGTGCTATATGAATGTATCCTAATTCTGCTTAGGTATACAGTAAGGGATTTTCTAAGGTGTTGATCCCTAGGCCTATGAAAGTCTAGCAGTCTGCAAAGGAATGCGGTAATAAGTGTGTACGTCTTTGTTCTTGCATCAGTATTGGGAAACAGCGCTGCCTTATATCAACACCCTCGAGGATGCAGCCACTCAAAATATTGAAAGGGGATGCCCCATCCCTATGTATAAACAGAAATATAAAGAAAACAGTATTGGGAACTTCCCTTGGAAACCAGATGACCCCATTCCTTGTAACATATTGTGTCATTGTATGTGGTATAACCATCTACCTATTCTCAGATGTTTGAACAAGGACATCTTTTTTGGGACTTGTCACGTATCTATTGGTTATACAAGCAACTACAAATTGATTTATTATTGCTGGCTTGTATAACAAGTATTTGACATTTTGTTGGCTTGATACATATATGTGGTGAAGGTGAGCAAAAGTATCAGATTGTATCTGTTTTTTTATACATTTGATTAAAGGTTGTTTATTTGTAGATACACACCCAAGGGAAGCGTCCAATACTGTTTTCTTTATATTCTTCATTTTGTGTTTACACTTGTTATGTTTCAGTAATTACTATTTTGTGTTTAATACTGTATACTGTTTACTGTTGCCAGTAAAAATTCTTTTATATAGCCATATCAATTTGTCATTGAAGCTCTAAAGGTGAGAGAGAAAGAGAGAGAGTGAAATAACTTACCGCATAGAATCATTGTTAAACTGAAGCAATGAATGAGCCCCAGTTTTCTTCTCCTCATCATGGACCAGATTCACAACCCTGAAATTTTTACTTATGTGCCTATTTTTCTGATTCTAGCTACTACACATGCATAGTAACTATTTTACGCTATCTATCTTTAAAGAAATGTACGTAATCTACATAACAAAACACTACATACATAGTGTAAAATAGTTACTATGCATGCGTAGTAGAATCGGAAAAATAGGCTCGTAAGTAAAAAATTTCAGGTTTGTGAATCCGGTCCCATGTGAGTAATGAATTTTAAAGCTGCAAGGAGCTAAGAATCCCCGCGCATCCACAATGTAAGAGCAAAGCATCTGCAGCTTTTCATCAGCCAGTCACTGAGTAAAATCCTAAAGTAAAGTTAGTGACCCACTGCAGGTCACTTTTCCTCTACAGAGTGGCAATTCTCCGCTCTTTGTAGCATTTTTATATCACATTACTAATTATGGGCCTGATCCAGACCTACGCTCATGTGCGTAGCGTATTTACGCCAGCGTACCTACGATGCACTCCCCTAGGCACTCCCCTTTTTCGTATTTACCCTTGCCAGCAAACCCTACCCTAACTTTTCTGATCGTAACCGCGGGCGGCCGTAAGCTCCTTACGTAGTTACGACGCTTAGCACGCCCATACTGTACGATTTAAATGCATCACCCCGCCCTCGGTGTGTATTTACGAAAATCATATGCCAGACACGCCCAAGAAGGTGGTACGCTGAAGGCCCACACGCTCAGTATTTCTGAGCATAAGATGAGCGTAACATCTGCCCTGCGCAGTACAAATAGCCATTTTTACGCTTACGGCATCGTAAAACGCACACGAGCGTAGGTCTGGATCAGGCCCTATGTTGCAATGCTGCAAGGAGCTGAAAATCACACTGACAACCAGCTATCATGTTGCCGGCCTGGCACTCCAATGGCTCATCCAACATTTGCCAGAAATGCCAGATGGTCAGTCTGGTTGTGGTTGTATATAGAAAACATAACCAAATAAACAAAAACACAAACAAAAGCTGACATAGGTTATAAATGTATATGATATGCAGCACATATGTTCTAGTATATTATAGATTTAGTTTATCTTCATTCCAGCTAAGGCTGTTGAAAAGCAACATTTTGCTCATTGCTTAAATTTTGTTTTAGCAAGCAGAGTAGCGATACAATAATATATTGCTGTTTTCATGTATAGTTCCCATTCCTGAGTTTAGAGGTAGAGTGAAGTTATAAATTCTGGAAAATGGTTTTCCTGGATATGTTCCCATAGTGCTGACTAAGTAATGGAATTATTTTATTACTAAAAGTATGCAATTTTTAAATGTGAATTGCTTTAAAGGCATACACATTAGTAGGCACTGCAGAGTAATGAGTACCCCTGATGCAAGAATTCAGTGTTGAAACAACACTGAACTGATTCTGGCAATAACAGGTGTTATGCAGCTTATTTCAGTTTGGAATTTGTTATTTTCAATAATGAAGTATGGTGTAAATCCCATCAATAGACTGCTGCTATATTATGTATGGTAATAGCACTACTATATGTAATCCCGGTTACATATAGGGTGTTAAGCTTAAATTTGTTTCCACTGTTAACCAGCAGTACATGCTGTAGGTTTCGTTAATCATATTACATTTCTGTATCACGAGCTGTATAAACAGGTGCAGTGGCTAAATCTAATAGAAGATGCTTCTTGAATTAATTTAAATGAAATGAAACATAAATGCCCTTGTTGGCAATTAGTTTCCCAAGCCTAAATGTTTTACTTGGTGAACAGAATATTCAAATGGTACTGGGTTTCCCTTCCAACTAAGGGTCTGAACAGCTATGTAGCATAAAACTGTCCCCACAACTAACTAGGCTTTGGTTTCATTTATCCTCGCAATAAGTTGCAACCATATAATTAAGTTATTGCAGAGCCGTAACCATAAATTTTAGCGCCGGGGCAAAAAGGAAAAATGGTGCCCCCTGACCCTGAATTCCAAGCCATATTAATCTTAAATATTAACTTATTGGTGCCCCCTTAAGTTTTGCACCCTGGGCAGCCGCCCCTATCACACACCCCTAGTTACGGCCCTGGGTTATTGCACAGTTGACAACACTCCCTGGAATGTCTAGAAGTCTCCCAAAATAGTTCCAGGACTACTGAAAGATTGGGCAACTCTCCCAGAAGGCTGGCAAGGCCAGGGTGTTGGCCTGTAGAGGTGCTCTCCCTGCACTGGTACCCAGCTTTTTACTCATACTGTATGATAGGCACCAGAGCACATCTACAGCTGGTGCCTTTCCCCCCCTTCCAGCGCTGTTAGCTGTAGTTATACAGTGTTTGAATGTAAATTTTCTGCCTAATGTTGGCATTATTTAAACTCTCGTCGCTATCACCAATGTGTTTCGAGTGTGCCCACTCTTTAAACACAAAGGCATTTCGAGTGTGCCCACTCTTTATCAAGGTGTTTTAAGCACAAACACCTTGATAAAGTGTGAATCTCCACCGAATCTCAATACCGAAAATAAAGACTAAGGGCCAGATTTACTAAGCTGCGGGTTTGAAAATGTAGAGATGTTGCCCATAGCAACCAATCAGATTCTAACTCTCACTTTCCTATTACATACTAGAGAATGTCATCTAGACTCTAGATAGTAAATCTGGCCCTAAAATTCTAAACAATCGTTTAGGGAAGGGAGACAGGGTGGTCAGAAGGTGATGGTTACCTCTCTCTTGTCGCTATCACCAACGCGTTTCAAGTGTGCCCACTCTTCAGAATGAAAGAGAACATGTTTGGTTTAATCGTGAAGGGATGATCATATAATAAAGTTGGTGTAAATAAAAGTGTAGACAAATGTGATGTAGGTTGTGGAATTTTGTACGGTTGTCTGAAGCGGTGAGTTTTGAGGGAGCGTTTGAAGGTTTGGAGAGTAGAGAATAGTCTTAGTGGGTGAGGAAGGTTATTCCAGAGAGTGGGTGAAGCCTGGGAGAAGTCCTGTAACCGGGAATCAGAGCATTTGTTTAGTGTGGAGGAGAGCTTTATGTCTTGTGAAGAACTAAGAGCACGAGCTGGGATATATCTTGAGATGAGTGAGGATATGTATGCAAGTGCAGTCATATTGATGGCCTTGTAGGTTAGCAAAAGGATCTTGTATTTGATTCTGTAAAATACAGGTAACCAATGTAGAGATTGACAGAGTAGAGAAGCTCTTGAGGAGCGTTTGGCAAGAAAAATCAGTCTAGCTGCTGCATGTATTATATATGTAACTGTAGTGGGGTAATTCTATAATGTGGGAGTCCAATAAGGAGAGCGTTACAATAATCAATGTGGGAGATGATTAGTGCATGAATGAGAGTTTTTGCAGTGTCTTGTGTGAGATATTTGCATGTTCTGGAAACGTTTTTTAGATGTATGTAAGCAGTCATACGAACACGTACGTATGGGCTAGACGAATTTACGCAGCTAAGCACGCCCATACTGTACACTTTAAATACCACCCCCCACCTACTTAACGTATTTCAGACGTATTTTGGACACACGTAAGTATTTACGTGACACATACGTGAATTGCCGATATGTTCACAATTACGCTACGTGACTGAGCGTATTTTCTATGGTGCGCATGCGCAGTACTTACCAAAAGGCGATTTTACGTCTCCGCCACGCGTAAATTCGCTCACAAGCGTAGTTCTGGATCTGGCTGTAAGTCACTAACACCCATTTCTGTCTATAATAGGGCTTTATATGATATAGAGGGATATTATGTTATAATTTGAGCACAACTAAGGATAAATAAATATCTTTATTATGGAATATATAGAATATAAAGAAATAAAGCTGTATGTTCCTACATAATTGTGCTCAAATAAGTATAATTAGACACACCTACTAGACAGAACTAGAACAACCCTTATGTGAAATAATATATTTACTCCACGTCCTATGTGCCACACATGACACATTTAGGTGGAGTGCCGTGGACCTACATTAATAGTGGGCCATTGCGTGGGGGAGCACTTCTAATCTTCCATCCCTAGCATCAATTATCAGTTGTAGGATACGATACCACAAATACCTGCTGCTGCAGACCTAAGCTAAGCATCAGTCGAGCCCCTATTTGTCTCTGGACTCAAGACAATAGTCCCGGCCGTCTTCTCCTAATGGCAGCCCTGTATATTATTGTTTTTTATTATTAATTTTGCTAAAACATAAAACACCAAGTAGAAAATAAAGACTTAAAATAATAAATTTTTGTGCAGTGGCTGAAGTTAATGAGCAGTCACTGCAATTGTTTTAGATAAATGAATTTAATTAAAAGCTTGCACAGAAAATATTAAACACAGAGAGTAGGCTAGCAGATCAGCAGATGTGACTGTATCAGTATGTGGCACAGAGCCCAGGGAACTTCCTGGAGGGGGTTTCTGGTATGACTGGAGCAGTGCTTCCTATGCTTAGTGTAGACACATAACTACATCCCACTACTATGGGGTGTTAAAAAATATAGGGATATAGAAAATAGAATCATATTTTTTACATATACAGGGGCGTATTTAGAGATCCGTTTTTTAAAGGTACACAAATATACGCACGGCTGGAGCAAGGAAACGCCCACCAACAACCTCAACACTCCCCTCTCCCAGACATGCGGCCGGTGACTTATGAGTCCATAGCACGGAACTTACCTCAAAAACGGATCTCTGAATACGGCTCACAGTTAGGATGTTAGAAAGTGGAGATGTTGCCAATACCAACCAATCAGATTCTAGCTGACATTCTGTAGTACGTAATAGGAAAGTGAGAACTAGAATCTGATTGGTTGCTATGGGCAACATCTCCACTTTTCCATTCCTGCAGCTTAGTAGGGATTGGCGATATACTTGTATATACCCATATTCATTTTCAGCTGCTGTTGTGCTGATACCAGCCCCCCAGCCCAGGACACTAGTAGGAATCAGCAATACAGCGACTCACTGTATATTGCCGATTTCTACTCGTACCCCAGGCGGTCCCTGGCAGGCTGTACAACATTGGCTGCACTGTGGCACTCCATGTGAAGTCACAATGGGAGCGCCGTGGCCTATGTCCTTGGCCCCAAAAATATCTAGTATTGGCCCTGGTCAGCAGTGGTATGATACTCTGTGCATCATTCACCAAATGGATTCTTATGTTCTTTCAAACAGTAGTGATTTCAAACAGCAGTCTAATGCTGTGACTACTTGCACCAGATCCATATCATAGAATTTCTGCTTTTGCTAATTGCCCATGTGCATGCTTTTTAGCGATGCGACAGGAACACAGATTTCCTAATAGGTAACAATGGGTGGGTGGGTTGTGCTCACAAGTGTGAGGGGTTTATTATTTTAATGTACACTATTGGCTGACCAAACCACACTTCTGACTTGTTGTTTAAGTGCGAACAGATCAAACTATAACAGAATAATATATCAAATATACATACAAGCGAAGGGAGTGGCTTTCCAGGCATTTGCATGGATTCATCATACAGCGGGCAGCTGCTATTGGACCCCCGCTCATGCTGCTTTCGGAGCTCCAGTTCCTACTTATCACTATATTAAAGTTCATTCACTATTTTTAAGTTCATTAAGACTGCTTTCAACAAAATGTATGTGTGGCATGGATAGGCCGCAGAATAGATCTGCAATACCTCCCAGAAGAATCATCTCCCAAATTCATGATATCCTGTTCTTCCCTTATAAAATAACCCCAAAGCAGGATGGGGACCCTGCCCAGTTGAGGAGTGGGAACACATGATATTAGGAATTAGCAAAGCTGTATTTAAGTCAAACTCAATGAAATCTCAATAGTGTTACACATCATCGTGAGACTCATTCTAATGTGAAAAAACAGCCTTAAGGTACATGAATGATGGTAAATGGTGTAAATACCAGTCTATATGTAAATTAATGCAATTCTATATGTAAAGTATTCACGCTTTTCTATTTTGTTTATCTGGTAGCCAAAGATCATTGGATATCCCCACTTTACTCCTCCTCGCCTGACACTGGCAAGCTATACAGTTTATGTCTCACCCCCATGTCTCCAATTCCTTTGGAAACCCAGTAACGGTAGTTACTTAACACTTTAATTTGACATGATTAAAGCTACACACTAACTGGAATGTCAGAAAAGTATGTAAGGTGGGTACACACCTATGCAATCATACTGCACTGACGATGGCAAGTCCCAGTGCCCTGAATGAGCCTAATGGATGGAGCTCGCCCTTACTCTCCATCCGTAACACCAGGAACCCTTAACTTACTTTTTTCTAGCCGAAATGGCTTAGCGGCCAGCTTTAAACAAACACAACAATTTTTCTTGTTTTTTTAAAGGTATAATAAGTAAGTAAAGTAACGGTATACCATCCATCAAACACTTACGCACTACTTACAACATGTAGACACCATACCAATTTTTATAACAGATCTAGGATTGTTGTTTCTCCCAACCATCTTCTAAAAAAAAAGATTGCCTTCATTTACACTGTACAGATATCTGCCTGTGCTGCACAGAAGACTGCCAGGAAAGTTGGACATGTGTATACATTACCTACATTTGACATCCTACCACTGTTGATCGTGAATTTTTGGAAGATCATAAAAGTGCCATAGAATCTTGCAATTTTGAACCAAGTGGTCATAAATTGTGTAATGGGATCGCTAATTGTATAGGTGTGTACCCAGCTTTAGCATTGTTTCTGATGTAGATGGGCATTAAGGAAATTTCATATCTCAATTTATCAAAGCATTGGTATTACTGCAGATTTAAATATACTTGAATAATTCCATGTATTATATTACATTTCTGGATTTTAGCAATAGTTCCTCAGCATGTTATTTCATAATCACACAGATCAGTTATCCTCAATAACCTAATAATAAAGGAGATTTTATTTCCCAGAACTAAGAATGCAAGTAAAAATAATTAATAAAACAATGATGACACAAAAAATTGAAAGTTGACCTTCTACAGTCAGTGTAACACCAGTAGCAATTGTTATAAGCAGTGTTCTCGGTCACCTGCTGTGGCATTGTTACTTTAAATAAGCTCACATATGTGATGGAGCTGCATTGGGTTTCTGTAACCTTCAGATCTTCTTTTGTCTCACATATCATCAGCCTGCGCAACTATGTGTCCAGATTGGAGACAAGGGAAAGGCTTGCTTAAGGACGGGGCTAACCTACCTAACACTGCCAAAAGTGGACATGAGTTTATTTATAACTAGTTTGAGGGGATATTTATTGTCTGACTGGACAGAGAACTTAGATCTAGTCTTCACTGGCAGTAACATCCCATAAAGCAGCTTAACAATGGTAAGTCAAATGCTGCAGCATTGTGATTCACAGTCATGGATTTTAGCAAAGAATAAGAGGAAGCATATATTAGTAGTGATGAAGGGGGGAATAAAATAGTCTAGTAGCAGTGTTGGCTTAGGACATAATGGTAAGATAATATGGTAAGATATGAGAGGGTATGATATGGTAAGATAATTACATTCAATTTATTGAAATAGAGAAAAGGGATGCTTACAGCAATATAATTGGCATAAATTCAAGTAGGAAATTATTGCTGTAATATTATCAAACAGCCTTAATACATCATTGTGTACAAGTCACTGTCTTTCATTTGACAATCCATAGTGTTGTATTACTTTATAATCTTACATGTATCATAGAACAACTCCTGTACAAGCCTTATATGTAGGTCTACTATTGTGGTACACAAGCTGATAGATGCTTCCCAGTGATTCTGAAAGTAAGCTAATTCA
>WWET01000345.1:692796-730744 GCA_011038615.1 Limnodynastes dumerilii
ATATATATATATATATATATATATATAGAGGCATGTTAAAAAAACTGCTATAGTTTTATTATATTGTGTTTCTTGCAGAGTTATCGCATTGTTTAATATTATACATATGCCATACTGATTCTTCCTTTTAGTCATGATTAAGCATGATTTAAGCTAAGTACCGGTACATGTTTCTTTATGGCAGGCAGAGATTTGTCATGTAATCTGGAATCTGAGCATTTGTTTAGTGTGGAGGAGAGCTGTGTGTCCTGTGAAGATCTGAGAGCACGAGCTGGGATGTATCTTGAGATGAGTGAAGATATGTATGCAGGTGTAGTCATATTGATGGCTTTGTAGGTTAGCAAAAGGATTATTCTGTAAAACACAGGTAACCAATGTAGAGACTGACAAAGTGTAGCTGTTGCAGAGCGTTTAGCAAGGAAAATCAGTCTAGCTGCTGCATGTAATATGGACTGTAAGGGGGGTAATTTTATAATGTGGGAGTCCAATATGTTACATTTTAAAATCTTCAGGTGGTAGTCATTATAGCACTTATTCTGTAGGGAGACCTGCAAAACAAAGACCGTTGGGGGTACCTGAGTACCGAGTGTGAGAAACACTGTTCTAGACCATGGCATTAGAACATCGGGATAATGGACTGGCACATCTCTTATTATGCTTTACTAAGGTCATTTTAAGTCTCATGGGTTATTGCCCTGTCCCAGCTCTTCACTTTTTCTTTTTTTTTCCTCTCACACTGGGCAATATCTCAGGTTTGAACCCAAGTCTGCCCTGTAAATCATCAGTTTAATGACTCATGTGCCTAATCTCCCCAATCACTTTCCTTTGGTGAGACCCGGCTTAAAAAAATCTCATCTCACCTTTCACACTGATGGCTACTCGGGTCAGACCCAAGAATAACCCTGCAAAAGTCCTGGATCTAATTCAAGGGTCATTAGACCTTTGTAACGGCAGTCGACCCGGGTTGTCAGGACTTTCCCTGGCAATAACCTGGGTTTTTGGTGCAATGTAAAGGGGGTATAAGTGTACCTATTCATCACTAGGTTTTTTCAGTGCAACATTTTAAATTCCCCTATAGGTAGGTACAGTAGTTATTAGTACCGTTGTTTTAGACAAATGACTAGGGACCGGATTCTCAGTCCTGAATTTTTCATGTTACAAGCGTACTTTTATGCTTTGAGCTACTACGCATGCGTAATAACTCTTTTACACTAACTATGTAAAATTTTGTTACGTAGATTGCATACATGTGGTCTTTAAAGACCGCCTGTATGCAATCTACGTAACGAAATGTTATGTAGGTAGCATTAAAGAGTTACTATGCAGTACAGGACTGAGAATCCGGTCATAGTTCACTGTAACATCTGAGCATAGGTCATTTATATCAAATTCTACATCTTCCACAATTATCACATTTCAGTTTTTATTTACCACGTTCACAAGACACATCTGTGAGTCAGCAAGGATGAGTCACTACAATCTATTATCAAGAACCTCTTAAAATACATTGCATGAATTTAGGACTATTTGTGAAGAACAGTTTACTTGTAAATGAAACAAACTTTCATGATCCTTGTTTTTATTCAAAAAATTTTTTTTATAAAAAATATATTTATTGTGATTTTCAAATATTCATAGGGAGTAGGGGGAGGGGCTCAGAAAAAGAGTGGATTGATATGAAATACAATCAAAGAATTAGTATAAAACCTGAAATAATGCCACAGGGTGTGAATGAGTCTCTAAGGATTGTAAACATGTGGAAATGAAGAAATGATGTGCCTAGGGACTATGAGCTGGATCCAGACTTAAGAAAGACCTTGAAATTAATAGAGGAAAGTTACTCCTGGGCTAAATCATGTTAATTGCAGGGGTGTCATATTTCATCTGTTGCAAACAGCATTAGAGTTGAGAAGTGATGTTTCCTATCCCAAGTCTAAATAACAGTGTGATAGTAAAGCTGGTCAGTATCTGTGTGCAGTAAGCAATTCAAAGATATATCCCTGCATGCAAAGAATACAATTAACTTGACTCCCCCTGAAATCAGAATGGTTTAGCCCAGGTGTAACATTCCTCTCTTAATTACAAGCTCCTTCTTAAGTCTGGATCCAGTCCTCTGTTCCGTATAGTGTGGGGAAATAGAGAAAACGAAGGTGAGAGCGGGAGGTAAACACTCAATCCATGCGGAGTACTTAAGGTAGGGTCCAGGGTCCCTAAATCTCTTCCACACGTAGAGGTTCAGGGGGGGTGTCCTGTTTCTCTACGTATGGAATTTAGGATAGCAAATTCCACATGTTAGTCTCTGATGCAGATGACGTATGGAATCTGAACGTAGTTTAGGACGCGGTCTAGTATAATTAGTTAATTCTTGTATATGTTTGTTTATATGAATTGTTGGTATTATTATGTGTCAATTAGATTATATAGTCAGAAAATCATCCATACAATAGTGTTTTATCTATTTAACTTTCAACTTTTCAAGTCTCCAAAGAAAGCAAAGAAGAGAGCAGATGGGGCCAACTCCAATGTATTCTCCATGTTTGAACAAACTCAAATACAGGAATTTAAGGAGGTCAGTGGAACTTAATGATAACATTTATTATGATAATTTATTACTGGTTATTACAAATAATATGAAGTAACTGATAATTAAATTAACATAAATAGAACAGATTGACATTCATTTAGCACTATTTGTTTATATATGTATGTTATTTAACTAAAGTTACCTCCAAATTCCAAGGCTGTGTGTTAGACAATACATAAATTGTGAGGACTTGATCCCAAATAAAACGTAAAACAATATGCCAATAATGGGTCACATGCAGGGAGTTGCAGCAGTAAGCTGAGACAATGCATTTCATGCTATTCTATTCTGTGCATGCACAGTGCAAAGGTACATAGAGATAATGGGCCAGATCCAGAACAACGCTTGCGAGTGAATTTACGTGTGGTGGAGACGTAAAATCGCCTTTTGGTAAATACTGCGCACCATAGAAAATGCGCTCAGTAATGTAGCGTAATTGTGAACGTATGGGCCATTCACGTATGTGTCACGTAAATACTTACGTGTGGGCGTGCCAATTTTACGTGAGTCCAAAATACGTCTGAAATACGTTAAGTAGGCGGGGGTTTGTATTTAAAGTGTACAGTATGGGCGTGCTTAGCTGCGTAAATACGTGTTGCCCATACGTACGTGTGCGGATCACTGCGGTTACGTTGGCAAAAGTTAAGGTAGGGTTTGAAAAGCGTATCTTGACAAAATACGTACATTCAAGGGGTGTGCCTAGGGGAGTGTATAGAAAGTATGCACGCGAAAATACGTTACGCGAGTAAACGTACGGCAACCGTAGTTCTGGATCTACCCCAATGAGTGTACATCCCATGGACATCACTCAACCTCTGACTCAACCAAAAAGCCAATTACTGAATTTAAGAGATCATGGACGGATCCAGACTTCCACTATGTAAGCATTTTCCGCTCTTTGCAAACAATAAACGTCCGCATATCATGAACGCACAGGCAGCATTCCGTACCAGAAGTCTTATTGATGACGGGACCGGATAGGATGCCTACTGTGCCTTTGCAAGGTAGAGGGGGGGATATTAAAATTGTACAGTAAGGTAGCGTTTAAGGTCCGGATTTACAGTTACGTAGTTTTCGTCTTTTGTACGTTGTTTTAAGAATTGAGCTATTACACACGCGTGGTACTTATTTACACTATCTACGTACCATTTCTGTACTAAAGACCGCGCCTACACAATCTACGTAAAGAAATTGTACGTAGATAGTGTAAATAAGCTCCTACGCATGTGTAGTAGCTCAATTCTTAAAACAACGTACGGAAGACGAAAACTACGTAACTGTGAATCCGGACCTAAGTCCTTACACCCTGTCTATCCTATCACATTTTATGTGAGGATGGCTCAAACATTTTAAGATAATGCCCACTGAGTGCAGCAGAATCAGAGGTCTAGATGCAGTCCTGTGTTGTGTTTTCACAAGCCCAATGCATGCCTCCAAAGTTTCCTGGAAAGAAACTCCCGCCTCCCTCCCGCCTCCCCAGCTAATCTAAATACCTCCCCCCTCCCACTTCTTCCTAAAAACGCCCCGAGCAAGCATAACGCCGCCTCTTTCTACGCAAGTACACTATCTATGTACTGATCTGCTACGTAGATAGCTCAAATGACCTACCACGCATACGCAGTAGGTAATTTCAGCCAGATACGCACTTAAGAAGCAGAAGCTTCTTAAGTGTGAATCAGGCCCATTGTCTTGATCTGTCATGTAATGTATGCAAAGGCAATTGAGCAGGTACCATATTACTAGATTTAGTGAATAAACCATAGTATAAGTAGTTAAAGTGATTGTAGTAAACGCTGTATCTCTGTATGTAAGATAAGTATAAGCATCTGTATATTGTATTCTGTGTTATAGCTTCTCCTTAGTTAAGAATAAACTAATTTTAAAAACACATTAATATAAGCTTAAAAATTGTTCCCAACAATACAGTACTAACATTGAAATTACTCTTTCACATTAAGGCATTTACCATCATGGATCAGAATCGAGATGGCTTCATTGACAAAGAAGATCTCAGAGACACATTTGCAGCTCTTGGTATGACTTTAATAAGAAACATTTTAAGATAATATATTTCATGTAAATAAAATAAAACTGCACTATCTAAGTCCGATATTAATTTTACTAGGCTAAAGAACAAAAAAACATGACGTATATTTTCCCGAATTCTGATACTTAGAAAACTCTTCATGAATAATAAATGGATACTTAGATTTTATGTTGGAAAACTCAGATGAAAAAATCTTTCTTGCTTACAAATAAAGTAAAATCATGACGGTGAAGGAATGCTGAAACGGCCTAGAAGAGACCGAGAGGACAACAGACATGAAATATAAGTGCAGATGAAAGTAGAAGATAATCCCTTATTATCACATTGTGGTTATTCAGAGCATACATTACTGAAATGTTGCACATACTACTCACAGCCATGTCTATACATGAAAAACATAGTAACATTATCCACAATCAAGTAGGATTCACTTGTCATGGTGATCCTTATGCATTAGAGTGAACAGCTGTTATCTAACTTAAGAATAGATAAGAATAGCCCAAGTTCTTCTTACTTGTAAAGTCATTCCATTCAGTGCAAATGACCATTCTTATGATATATACAGCATTCACATCTCTGTTGTTCTCCTATTAAAAGGTCGTCTTAATGTGAAAAATGAAGAATTAGAAGAAATGTTAAAAGAAGCTCCTGGACCAATCAACTTCACGGTGTTCTTAACAATGTTTGGAGAGAAACTGAAAGGTATCTTTTAACAGTTCCAATGTACGGCAGACCTGGTAGATCATGAAGGTTGCATGGCTTCACACAATATGGGCATGTTTAGGCTCAGATGGATCAGGAGTGTGATTTAATGTACCCTCATTTTCAGATAAAAAATCTGTTTCTTGGGTCAGGAAAATTTTTTCAAGATTGAAACAGATTAGAGGTTGCTTCATCGGGATAAATTATAATTATAAGATAGGGATCGCAGGAGGTCCATTATAGGTTAACCATGATGGACTGGTGTCTTTTTTCAACCTCATCAACTATGTTAATATGGGCCTGATTCAGACTTAAGTAGGAAATAAGTACGCGTGGATTCGCAAAACTACACACCCAAGTGGCAAGTGCACACCCCTCGTTACAGATTTTAGCTGGCTTCTGCCGCCATAGGCCTACCTTAACTTTCTGTGCGTATATTTGTACGGAGTTTGCTAAAGTAAGAATGGAAGTGCCTATCCCAGTCCATACTGTACAATTTAATTGCCTCCCCCATCCACTTTGCGTATCCTCGTTCTTACCGAGTGCTGTCACGTCCCTTCTTCCAGATGTCATTATGTACAGAGATCAACTCCGTGCATAATAAGTTCTTATGTGTAACATCTGCTGCGTGCATGCGCATATAGCAAAAATACGCGCGTGTTCTGCGTATTTTTAGGAACGTTATTAAGTCTGAATACGGTCCTATGTTACGATGCCTTATTCAAATAAAACTCAACATCTACTAAAGACCGCGTATACACAATCTACGTTGCAAGATTACGTTACAAAATGACTACGCATGCGCAGTAGCACATTTCGCAAAACTCCGGCCTCAATTGCATTGCAGCCGGAGCTCTGAATACGGCCCCTTGTATTTTATTCTGTAAAATACAGGCAACCAATGGAGAGCTTTAGAAGAGCATTTTGCAAGGAAATTCAGTCCAGCTGCTGTATACAATATAGACTGTAGGGGAGTAATTTTAGCGGGAGTTCAATAAAAACAGCATTGCAATAATGATTATTGCATGAATGAGAGTTTTTGCAGTGTTTTGTGTGATATATTTACGTATACTGAGCATAGTTGTAGTAAACAAAGCACTCATTGGCCAAACTAAACTTGCGGTGCACACTCAAAGCGGAGTTGTAGTATGCAGCGTTTTCCCTGAGCAAAGCTGTAGTATGACACAATGGGGCTTGCAGAGCACACACAGAGCAGAGTTGTAGTATGCAGAGCATTCCCTGAGTATGACACAATGGGGCTTGCAGAGCACACTCAGAGCAGAGTTGTAGTATGCAGAGTTTTCCCTTTGCAAAGCTGTAGTATGTTTCATAGTTTCTTAGCTCAGCAGTATGTGTAAAGTATTTTCCCTGCATTCAAATTTTTTACATTAATTTTTTAATTAATTAACACCCCTTACTTTGAAAAATGATGCAGCCGAGCTGTACACTTGCACCTAAAAAAAAGGTGTAATTGCATCTCTGAATCAGCCCCACAGTGTGTGTCAGGGTTGCCAACTTTTAAAGGCTTCCCTCCGGGAGAAGGGGCAGGGCTTAACAGCGCAATTTATGCAAATCGCTTCATTAAGCCCCATCCCTGTCTATCAATTACCCCTATCAGGGCTTCATAGTGATGGGGGTGGGTCTTGATGATGCAATTTGTGTCATCAAGTCCCTCCCTGTCCCTAGCAACACTAGTAAACTAGTGTTGCCAGGCAGTGGGGCAGGACTTGAGGCTGTGGTTTCATGGAAACCATGAGCCTCTAGTCCCTTGCGAGAGATTTGCGTGTTAATACAAAAAAAAATGTTGTTAATGTGTCTGATTTGAATTGTAGGCGCTGATCCAGAAGAAACAATTCTAAATGCGTTTAAAGTGTTTGACCCTGAAGGCAGTGGACTTCTAAAATCAGACTAGTAAGTAGAGATCTGCTGTACTGGTCCTGCTTGGCAAGAGCTTTTCAACTGATAATTTTATGTTTTATTTCTAGTATCAGGGAGATGCTTATGACTCAGGCTGAGAGGTTCTCAAATGAAGAGGTACAGTTTTCAACTTTACTACTACATAACTAAACACACATTATATGAATTAACATTCCTTTTTCTGGGATATTGAAAATCATATAATCTGAGAAACTAATTAAAGAAAAAAATATTGCTGACCTTAACCCCAAAATCATATAAGCTAAAAAAATAAGTGAAAAAGAAAATACAGTGTTACAAAGATATGTATAGCTCATAGTAGAACATCAGGCTAAGGTGTGGGTATGGTCATTGTGAGTTAAAAGTAAATAAATGAACAGACTAGGGCCCGTATTCAGAGTACCGGATGTATAACATACTACTGCGCATGAGTAAGAAAGATCGCATTTACGCAATCTACATAAGAAAAAGATATGTAGATTACATTAAAAAATTACTACGCATGCGCAGTAGTAAAAATCGCTAAACACCGGACATATATGTTATACCCCCGGTACTCTGAATATGGGCCTAGATTTTTAATCCTGGTATAATGAATAATAATTATAATGAAAATAATAATAATATTATTATTATTATTATTATTATTAACTGTAGCAAGAGTTAAAGATTGTAATTTGATCACTGATTACATTGTTTAACTCACAATGACCTCTGACTATACCTAAACTTTATTTATTTATTTTAAAGTTGCAGTTTTTTGTTTAGTTTATGCCAAGTTGTCTAAATTGCTTTTTTTTGTATTAGCCTCTACCACCCTTGATTGGAGGCTATGGGCCTGATCCAGAACTACGAATGAGCGCCAAGCATATTAGCGCTCAGCGTAAAAACTTAGAACTCCCCCGACACTCCCCTTATTTTCATTTCATTGCGCCGGCTAAACCCTACCCTAACTTTTCCCTGTGTTACGACGCCTTGGCGTTCGTACTCACGCGACGTAACAAGGTAACCCAGCCCATACTGTGCGATTTAAATACCTCCCCCGCCTACATTCACTAACTCCAGCGTATTTCCGGGATTAGTTTTTTTAGCACGCCTCTTTGTGCGCTTATACACAAATGGTACAGACGCCCGATTCACGCTAAAGAAGTTACGAAATTACGATGGAAAACATCTGCCACACGCATGCGCAGAACGTTCTAACTGCCGATTTTACGCTTACGGCCGGCGAAACCACGCGAACGGCCGTAGGTCTGGATCAGGCCCTATGCCATTAATCCACTATACTTTCAATGCATCAATGTTTCTTCACATTTCCTCTTAACCCACTACCCTCAAGTTTAACCTTGTGTTCTAATACATCACTTCCTTTGACTTACCCTTTTACCTGGATAAAACCGCTATGATATATTGTATAACAGCCCACATTTCTATTTCTCCTCCAAGATATATGTGACATTGGACTGTATCCAGGCTTAAGTGAAATTTTCTCACACAGGGAGTTGTTTAGGTCCGCATACAAGAGGCTAATGCACTTCACTCCCCTCTCATGGATGGCATTCAGTTGACTTACGTGTCTATAAGTCTTACCTTTTCTGTATGGAACGCAGTGGAGTATGGAAGTGCCTAACCATGCCCATACTGTACAATTTAAATGCCTCCCCCACCTTCAGTGCCTATACTGGAACATGCGGAGGACCATTACACCCTAACATATGGAATTCTGAATGTACGGAATTGCACTTCAGGGTTCTGATGTGTAAAATCTACTGCATGCTTTCGAAGAACACTTTCTCAGCCTGACTTACGCAGCTTGTATAAATTGGCAGACGTTATTAGTTCTGGATATGGTCCATTGCTACTTTTTTGCATTGCTAAGTCCTTCATGGTATCATGGGTAAAAACAGACCTTTCCTGTAAACACCACTACATCTCAGTCACCCAATGATCATTTAGTATCTTCTTTCTTTATATACTGTAGGTTGACCAGATGTTCACAGCTTTCCCACCCGATGTTACTGGAAATCTAAACTACAAAAACCTTGTGCACATCATTACACACGGGGAAGAGAAAGAGGAGTAAAGGCCTTGACTTTTGTTGCACATTCTGCTGATATGTTTAAATTAAAGTTATTTTTTGCTGCAGTATTTTGTATTATTCAGATTACTCTATAAAGACAAGGAACATCCTACCATCTTCTCATGGAATTCATACCTCTTAAAACCAGTATGTGAACATCCATGTGAAATATAAAAATATATATTTCTATATCTGATAGAAACTATGGACCGGATCCAGAGCTGCGAATGTCACCCCACTTACACACACAAAGGGCCTGATCCAGACCTATGCAGCCCGGCGGTAATACACCAGGCGTAAGATCGGCTGAAAAGCCAATCTGTGCATGCGCCGGCCAGATGTATCACGGTAGTAACGGCTGAGGGGGCGTCCCTCGCTGTTACTATGCAAATGTTAGTGTAGGTAGGCGGGGGGAGGTAGTTTAATGAGGGAGGGAGGGGTTTTAGTTAATACGCTCCTGTCCGACCGTATTTTGCCTTGCTTCAGCCACCGCAGCGTATTTTCCCTCGCTTATGATGGCTGAAGTTAGGGTAGCCTTCAGCCAGGGTAAGTGAGGGAAAATATGCTGCGACAGGGGGGAGTGTCGGGGGAAGCTCATGCCTATACGCTGTGCTATGCCTGTACGCTTTACTAAGCACAGCGCATCGGCGTAGGTCTGGATCAGGCCCAAAGTGCGTAAGTGAGGAAATTTGAGGGAAGGGCGCATGCCCTCTCCAGATGTTACGTGCCAACTTAGTTCTGAACAATAGGAATTACAAGGAAGGGGACTGTGAAGGGGACTGTACTTCCCCTTCACCCACCAAGGGGTGAAGCGCCAAGGGGAGAAGCACTTAAATTGTACAGTTAGTTAGGGATTGGGTATTTATGAGTGGATCAGTGGTTGGATGGACCATTGATCCGCTTGCGTGACATAAGGGTACCCTATGGCAGCATAAGTCACATAATATCCGCACAAAGGAGGTGAGTGACAGGGGGAGTTCACTCCCCTCTCTTGTGCAGACTGACAGACCCCCGCACATATGGAATTCATAGGAGGCCTGGATCAGGTCCTATGTGTGGATATCGATCCTATATCATTTTTTTCCAAACATGCAAGAAAAATAATAAATACTGCATGACAATCCACAAGAAAAACTAGAATATTGTATTAGGAACAGAAAAATAATAAATACCGCATGACAATCCACAAGAAAAACTCAAATATTGTATTAGGAACAGATGTTACAAATGGCGATGTAGTTGGTAAGTCACATGTGCACAACAGGCTATGAAGAGATGGCCCTAGGTTTTGCTATAGCCCAAGACAAAATAAAAAGATACCCCATAAACAATGCCATATAAAAAACACTCTAATTCTAAATATTTTATTCCTTCCTATAAAATAAGTCTGGCTTATGATCACTCTCTCTTTTCTTTTATTTTAAGAGTGAAGCAATACATACAAGTACAGTTACACACAGTACACATGCTGTTGAAATCATTCAAAATGTTTTGTTTCTAGAAGTACAATTATAAATCATGAAATTGTTCTAACTAAAATAAATGGACATGTTAATGTAGAGCACGATTATTAAAGTTATTCCTATTAACAAAGTGGATGTCTCCACGTTTACCAACGTAGAATAATAAAAAGGACGAAAGCATCAACCATCATTTATGACAAGACCAATGATACCGAGTGCAATCTCTGACCCTGATTCACACTCCCAGGACACTCACCTCGTTCTTATGGATCTTTGCAGTCTTCCGCCACCACAGAGCTACCTTACCTCTGTGTGTATCTTTGTGTGGCGTTTGCTTAAGTAAAAACGGAGTTGCTCAACTCATCCCATTCAGCCCTATTTAAATGCCTCCCCCCATCCACTTTTCTTAGGGACTACTGGAATGCCCCTTCTTATGGATGTCACTAGGTACAGAGATGAACTTTGTGCGTAATGAGTTTCTTTGCGTAGCATCTGGCTCGCGTGTGCTCAATTCACAAAACAAGCCAAGATATGGGCTGTGTATATTTAGGAACAATATTAATTGTGAATCAGGGCCTATGTTTGTAACCCCTGACAAGATATTAGATTATAAGATTCAATAAACAGATTAAGGAGGCTAGAGCACGAATACCCACATCTTATTATTAAGCCAAGCATGTTAGTATGGTATAGGGAGACAGTTTATTTGCTATCTGGATCCCGAGGTAGCCCACTGAAATGGTACTGTGTGGGATGGGTGGTTCCTTGTTTAAGATAAAGTGCCATAGATTTGTCTAGATTGGTTGAAAGACCAGAAACCTTACTGTAGTCTTCCAGTTTTAATAAGGAAAAGGACAACTTCAAGGCGCTAGTAGGATCCACAGGGAAAGTGTCAGAGTAATAGAACTGGCTAAGGTGCAGAAAAAATTAATTAAAATCAATCTGAAGCCAATCGATGTTGCAGTGTAATCCTCATGAGTAATTGAAGACCCAGGGAATAAAACAAAAATAATATTTATTAATACAAAGTTTGTTAAAACATAATATTAAAAAAGACAGGAGTCCATACCAGGGAAGAGATGGTAATTACGCAGAGCAGTTGGTCTGTAGCTGCCAGATGGAATACCCGGGTGATGGCGCTTCACTCCAATGCTGTGCAGGTCTCCTGGTAATGACGTCCGTCTGATCTGGCGGTCTCACGCGTTTCGGGCTGCCCTGAGCCCTTTCTCAAAGTCCTATTCTGGCATTGGAGTCCACCTTCTTTATTTGGAGTGTCCGTTTCTCATTGGCTAATTTTAACATGTGTTACGCGATTCTAACCATTCTGACACTTTCCAGACAGCATTTATTTATTCAAATGTTCCCCGTTTGCATAATGAATTTGTGCAGTCAGCAATAGACTATTTTTCCATTTTTCACCCTCATTATACCTTCATTAATGTATAATAACGTATAATAACATTTTTCCACATTTAAAGAGACAGTACATAATTATTACAAAAGTGTTACCACCCGTAACGGGCGACGTTGAGGTCATTTAATAGTGGTCTAATTGTTAATCATTCCACAGAAAGAATTCTAAAGTGCTTTTGAACCCATCTTCATGGGTTGATTGTACAGGATGTGCAAAATGTGCACATCCTGTAATATTTTGGGGAAAGTGAGACATCCCCAGGTCAACTTTGGCTGCTTGTAGTAGGGAGCGCTTATAGATCAGTGTTTTGCTTTATTTTGCTTTATTCCAGTTTTAATAAGGCTGGAAGAAATTTATCTGGATTACAAATGTATAGGAGAAGATTATACGTAAAAGCTGTTATCTTGATCTTGCGGGGCCAATAGAGATTCCTCTAAAAGCTGGCCATTGTTGAAGAATTTCAGATATAAATAGAATTAAATATAAGAGAACACAGTGGGCAGCCCTACCTCATTCCTCGTTAAGTGACTATCCATTCTCCATGTCAGCCATTTACCAGGAACTGTGTGGTAAGCATTGTATATAAGTAACAATTTAGGCCAATAAAGGTAGGACTAAAAGTTCTACGGTCAAAAGATTTCAAATTCATTAGATTCAATTATCTTAGAGAAACTTAAAGAGCCAGATTTACTAAGCTGCGTGTTTGGAAAAGTGGAGATGTTGCCCACAGCAACCAATCAGATTTTAGCTCTCACTTTCCTATTACATTCTAGAGAATGTCAGATATAATCTGATTGGTTGCTATGGGCAACATCTCCACTTTTCCAAACCCACAGCTTAGTGAATCTGGCCCCAAGGCTTTACGGCTTTACTGGCATTTAGACTCAAGAGAGGACTTATGGATCAAAGGGACTATGAAGAAACAACTGTCGCTGCTATTGACACTCTAGTGCCCCTTACTGAGTGTCATCCCACTACAGAACCCAGCTAATGTTGTGTTAGCAAGGAAGGAAGCACGGTTTGTAGACGTGTAGCCATTTTAGTAATTTGATATCAATGTTTACCAAGGTGATAGGTCTGCATAAAGCTACTGATTGAGGATCCTTTTCTGGCTTTGGAAGGAGGATGGTATATGCATTATTAAATGTTGGTAATAGTGGTACTTGGCTATGTGCAGTGCAGAATAATTTTTTTAAAGATGGGAATAACTGATGCTGCAGCATATTACAATATTTGATGAAGAGTCTTTCAGGGGTTTTAAGCTTTTGATGGCAGTCGGGATGTTGTCCGTGGTAATGTCCATATGTAACACGTCTCTCTGTTTGGGTGTAAGATGGGGCACGCGAGCTACTGTTAAGATTTCATCTTGTAGAATAGGATGTATTTGGATATCGCTATAAAATGTCTGGTAATAGTCATAAAATGTATTTAATATCAATTGGAAGTCAGCATGGAGGTTTCCTGAAAAAGTGTCTTTTAAAACAGATATTGGGCCTGATCCAGATCAAGTGCATGAACTTAGTTACTCCTGGGATAAACCATGGTGATTGCAGGGGAGTCATATATCATCTGTTGCACATTGAAATTAGTTACTCCTGGGCTAAACCATGTTGAGAGTTGAGAGGGGATGTTTCCTATCCCAAGTCTAAATAACAGTGTGATAGTAAAGCAAAGCTGGTCCTGTGTGCAGTAAGCAATTCAAAGATATATCCCTGCATGCAAAGTATACAATTAACTTGACTCCCCTGAAATTAATATGGTTTAGCCCAGGAGTAACTAAGTTCAAGCACTTAACTAGGTCTGGATCAGGCCCATTGTGCTTATATATATATATCTATATATAGAATAAAATAGAACAACAGAGTGCCTAATAGTGCATTAAAAGATGATTTATTTCAAACATTTAAAGTTTAGTAAAACTCGTACCAAAAGTAGAAATCAATTCAAGCATGTAGCATGTAATCACCTGTACATCACCAATCCACAAATCTACTGGCGTCCTAGGATAAAGTGCAGAAGGTGCAGGTAGGAAAAACATGAGGTGGGTAACACCGTCGCTTATCCCTACGAGCATAGCATAATTCTAGTATTCCCATTCAAACTCTGCTGGTTTCTATGCTAACAAGATAAACATACCTGTTGAGCTTACATAAATTCCCCTCAGCATAAATAGAAGACACTTACCTTCTAGCCACACCTCCGTGACGAAGTACTTAGTGACGTAACGCATAGGTCTAAGCGACGGTGTTTACCCACCGTATGCTTTTCCTGCCTGCACCTTCTGCACTTTATACCTGTGAAATCCTGGGACGCCTGTAGATTTGTGGATTGGTGATTTACAGGTGATTACATGCTACATGCTTGAATTGATTTTCCTTTTGGTACGAGTTTTACTAAACTTCAAATGTTTGAAATTAAATAATCTTTTAATGCACTATTAGGTGCCCCCTGTTCTATTTTATTCTGTTTCTAGATTTGGATGGCAACAGAGGTCGTCCTAAAGAAGGGAAGCAGTGGACAGTATTGGACCTTGGTGCTAAAAGACTATGAATACCCTGAATTCCTAATATTGGATGAATAGGAAAATCTTGGAAAACCAAGTGTCTTTGCTTTACTTTTACATTCAAAACTCTTTTATTGTGTCCATTATATTATTCCTCTGTGATATAATATATATATATATATATATATATATATCCGTGTTATCCAGAAGATAGTCAAATTATTTATATCATAATATATAAGAAATCCAATTACACATTAAAACACATAAACATGGTCATAACAAGAAAGCACTTATACAATTTTGCATGGAGGTAAATTATTTAAGTAAGCTAAGGTATATATGCAGAAAAAACATCATAGGAGTTAAAATGCAGCCGGAATATTCAATCCCACATAACAGTTAATGCATAGACAAAAACAAAAGAAAATGAATTTCTATTGCTAAATTGTAAGAGAAGCAAAATAGTAATAATGACTATTCATTTACTAATAATTGAGTTTAATTCAGGGCGCTATAAACCATTCGCCAGAATCTGCCTCTCTGGCAATCTAGAAGAAATATGGAGGATTCTGGCAAGCACTAGAATAGACACAAAATGATAATTAAAATACAACAATGTCTCTTTAATGGATTATGTAAAGACACCATAAACAATACAATTAAAATAAATCCATTCCTGTTATAAAAAAGGCATTACAGTGAAGGCAGTAACAGCAACATCCTGAAGTTCAGTGTAAAAGGGAGGGTAGTTGAATTTCCTACTTAAGGTGTTTTTCATGCCTCAGTGGTGCTGAATATCCCTGTTTCAATGAACGCTCAATGTTGTTGGAATGGTGCTAGGTGTTCATCAAGCAGAGGCACCTCCACACCTGTTTCTTGACCCATCACCACTCCCCTCAGATTAGGCAGGTCTGCTAGGAGAATTTCTAGAAAATGACGGCCTTGGCATGCCCACACGTAAGTATTTACGTGACAGACACGTGAATGGCCCATACGTTCACAGTAACGCTACGTTAATGTGCGTATTTTCTATGGTTCGCATGCGCAGTGCGTACAAAACAGCGATTTTACGTCTCTCCCACGCGTAAATTCGCTCCGAAGTGTTGTTATCTTTAATGGATTATGTAAAGACACCATAAACAATACAATTCAAATAAATCCATTCCTGTTATAAAAAAGGTATTACAGTGAAGGCAGAAACAGCAACATCCTGAAGTTCGGTGTAAAAGGGAGGGTAGTTGAATTTCCTGCTTAAGGTGTTTTTCATGCCTCAGTGGTGCTGAATATCCCTGTTTCAATGAACGCTCAATGTTGTTGGAATGGTGCTAGGTGTTCATCAAGCAGAGGCACCTCCACACCTGTTTCTTGAGCCATCAACACTCCCCTCAGATTAAGCAGGTCTGCTAGGAGAATTTCTAGAAAATGACGGCCTCGATTCATGTCCACTCAGCTATATTATTAGACAATAGACTTCTTCAAAGTGGACGTTCTCTCACCACTCGCATTCAAAAACACTTGTTGGGAGTCTCATAATCGCTTGCACTGTTATTATTGTTACAAATAAATAAAATAATACAGAAAGTAAATTTATATTGCAGAATGGAAACTTGTGGATGATATATAATTTATATGTGATTCACATGCTTCAATTTAGTACAAATAAAGCTCATAGCCACCGCAAGCCATATCTTTTTGTAATTGTCACTCTATGGAGGCTGTTCCAATTTTCTTTCCAACGCTCATGTGTGATGGCTTTGAGAGGTCTAAAAGCCTGGATTGAATTGCAGCAAACGCCGCTCTTCTTACCATGTCAGGAGGCTTCTGACTCCTGTGTCGCTCCGGTACCGCTGTCCTCAGTCTGGGGTCCACGAGGCTCCTGTCAGTCGATCTCCAGCGGCATCCTCGCCTCTCCTGGGCGCCACCATCTTGGATTCTACACGTGACTCCCCTCGGCCAATCTGGAAGCAGGCCAGGGGAGCACGTGACACAATGGGCCAATCAGGCTGAAGAGCGGGACATTTAAACCCCAGGCACTTATCATTCAGTGCCAGAACTTCATGTCACTAGGAACCTGGTTCCTGAGTCTCTGCATCTACCTGAGTCTCACTACAACCTGCCTGAGTCTCACTACAACCTGCCTGAGCCTTTATTAACCCCTGCAGTCCCACCTGCTTCAACTCAATTAACCTTTGCGAAAAACAACTCACCCTGCACCAAAGTTCTAGCAGTCTCACGACCACGCTTCTGCCCTTCCGGGCCCGTATCTAAACCCTCCCTTTGCTGTCCCTAGCTCAAAACACGTACAGAAAAGACCCCCCTCCAAATTGAACATAGAAAAAAAGCATGTGCAAAAATAGATTCTCACGGACTTGAACCAATTGGACTCTGCATGGTTATTAAGGTGTGCGCTGTGTAAATCTCTCCCCAGTGTCACTCTTTTTGAGTAGACACATTTTTCGTTTCCATATCTTTTTGTAATTGTCACTCTATGGAGGCTGTTCCAATTTTCTTTCCAACGCTCATGTGTGATGGCTTTGAGAGGTCTAAAAGCCCGGATTGAATCCTGGAAATCAGGCGCCTTGTCACAATTCGCAGCAAATGCCGCGCTTCTTACCATGTCAGGAGGCTTCTGACTCCTGTGTCGCTCCGGTCCCGCTGTCCTCAGTCTGGGGTCCACGGGGCTCCTGTCAGCCGATCTCCAGCGGCATCCTCGCCTCTCCTGGGCGCCACCATCTTGGATTCTACATGTGACTCCCCTTGGCCAATCTGGAAGCAGGCCAGGGGAGCACGTGACACAATGGGCCAATCAGGCTGAAGAGCGGGGCATTTAAACCCCAGGCACTTATCATTCAGTGCCAGAACTTCGTGTCACTAGGAGCCTGGTTCCTGAGTCTCTGCATCTACCTGAGTCTCACTACAACCTGCCTGAGCCTCTATTAACCCCTGCAGTCCCACCTGCTTCACCTCAATTAACCTTTGCAGTTCCTGCTGCTTCAACTCTGATGATTAACCCCTGCAGTCCCTACTGCTTCAACTCAATTAACCTTTGCAGTTCCTGCTGCTTCAACTCTGATGATTAACCCCTGCAGTCCCTACTGCTTCAACTCAATTAACCTTTGCAGTTCCTGCTGCTTCAACTCTGATGATTAACCCCTGCAGTCCCTACTGCTTCAACTCAATTAACCTTTGCAGTTCCTGCTGCTTCAACTCTGATGATTAACCCACTCAATTAACCTCTGCAGTCTCTACTGCTTCAAGTCTGAGTCCCTACTCAGAGTCCTCAATCAAGTCAAGTCCACAAGTCTAAGTCTGAGTCCCTACTCACGTCCTCAAGTCTCATCAAGTCCTGACTCTGACTCAGAGTCCCTGCTCCAGGGACCACCTGTCCTGAACAGGTACTTATGCACTCTTGCTTCCTCAAACCACCTAGCTTCATATTTGCTGCATCTCCTCACCGTCTCGCACTTAGTCCTGACCTGCCCAAGAACGTGATAGTAAGTTCTGGCTAAATGGATCGGGACGGACAGAATCCTCAGGAGGGTCCTTCTGGATTCACTCTTCAGGAACGTATTCAGATGCAAGAAGCTCAAATGACCCAAGTGGTAACCTGCCTTCAACAAATGACCAACCAGATTGGAGCATTTCAACAAGTAGTGTTGACTCAAAGCCAAGCATCGGCTCCAGCTCCCGCTCCAGCATCTGGCAGTTCCAGGATACCATTGTCAACTCCAGCTAAATTCTCTGGGGATTCCGCTCTGTGCTGCGGGTTCCTGAACCAATGTAAACTGCTTTTTGATACTGGAAAAGTCTAGTCCCATTCTGTCGTCACTAGAAGATTTCCTGAGAACCTTCCAGACCATCTTTGATGAACCTGGACGTACAGCCTCTGCTGCCTCAGACATTCTCCGCCTCTGTCAGAGGGATCAGTATGTTGGGGACTATTCAATTCAATTCCGCACCTTGTCTTCCGAGCTCGTCTGGAATGAGGAGGCCCTAATGTCCATATACCAAGCAGGTCTTTCAGATCTCGACCTAGACAAAGATTTTCTGCCACACATTCATTTAAAAGTGTTTGTCCACTGGCATGACCAGGTATCTGATGAGGTTTGTGATAATCCTGTTATGTCTGTCCATAAACCCTGGTTTTATGCCTATCCTTTTACATTCTGACAGAGGGACACTATCACAAAATGCGGCAGATGCCGCACTTACCTTGTCCCTGGTGTCCGGAGGGCGCCTCTTGTCCGGCGCATGGCTGCGGTGTCTCGTCGGAGGCCGTCACTGAAGCAGTGACAGCCTCTGTCTCACCTTCCACTCGGCCGCGGCGTCCCTTGTGGGAGCTTGGCGCCAAACTCCGCGGAAGCTCCGGATCATGGGCGCCGCCATCTTGCTTCCGTCAGATGACCGCGGCCAGTCAATCAGAAGCTACGGCGCGAATCCTCCAGCCAATGGGCGCCATGGGCGTTCTATTTAAAGCCTGTCTGACCTGTTAGACATCGCCAGAACAACTAGGTCTCCTAGGTGCCTGGTACTTCTTCGTCCTGCTCCTGCCTTGCCGTGGTCCAGTCCTGCTCCTGCCTTGGTCCAGTCCTGCCTTGCCTTGGTCCAGTCCTGCTCCTGCCTTGGTCCAGTCCTGCCTTGCCTTGGTCCAGTCCTGCTCCTGCCTTGGTCCAGTCCTGCCTTGCCTTGGTCCAGTCCTGCTCCTGCCTTGGTCCAGTCCTGCCTTGCCTTGGTCCAGTCCTGCTCCTGCCTTGGTCCAGTCCTGCCTTGCCTTGGTCCAGTCCTGCTCCTGCCTTGGTCCAGTCCTGCCTTGCCTTGGTCCAGTCCTGCTCCTGCCTTGGTCCAGTCCTGCCTTGCCTTGGTCCAGTCCTGCTCCTGCCTTGGTCCAGTCCTGCCTTGCCTTGGTCCAGTCCTGCTCCTGCCTTGGTCCAGTCCTGCCTTGCCTTGGTCCAGTCCTGCTCCTGCCTTGGTCCAGTCCTGCCTTGCCTTGGTCCAGTCCTGCTCCTGCCTTGGTCCAGTCCTGCCTTGCCTTGGTCCAGTCCTGCTCCTGCCTTGGTCCAGTCCTGCCTTGCCTTGGTCCAGTCCTGCTCCTGCCTTGGTCCAGTCCTGCCTTGCCTTGGTCCAGTCCTGCTCCTGCCTTGGTCCAGTCCTGCCTGTCGTCACTAGAAGATTTCCTGAGAACCTTCCAGACAATCTTTGATGAACCTGGACGCACAGCCTCTGCTACCTCAGACATTCTCCGTCTCCGTCAGAGGGATCAGTCTGTTGGGGACTATTCAATTTAATTCCGCACCTTGTCTTCCGAGCTCGCCTGGAATGAGGAGGCCCTAAAGTCCATATACCAAGCAGGTCTTTCAGATCTCGACCTAGACAAAGATTTTCTGCCACACATTCATTTAAAAGTGATTGTTCACCGGCATGACCAGGTATCTGATGAGGTTTGTGATAATCCTGTTATGTCTGTCCATAAACCCTGGTTTTATGAGGACTCTGCATTTTACTTGCTCCTTACTGCTCTCTTCACCTTTCTCTACTGGATAATCCTGACTTTTTAAGACTGCATGGCTGCCTATCCCTTTACATTCTGACAGAGGGACACATCTAAACGTCCCCTCACTTTTGCTCATGTCAAAAATAAGTTTTTGTCTTATAATAATAATAATATGCCATTTTTACAGGCCCAACATTATGTTAGCAAAGTTATCCATAAATTGCCCCCCCCCTCCCTAGATTGGAATAATCCGTTTTATATATTGCTAATCACAGACCTTTCCACATATAGGGCAATATCTTCTCAATATAAATTTCTATAGAATCCATTTGACTCGGGAATGAAGATTTGCTCTAGACTTCTTGGTAGGCCCTTTCCTACTCACTCTGGAGTGGGTGATTTTTTGGTATTCTTCTACTGGGTTGTAGGGCTGTAAGGAAACTACTTTTGGCGGATTTGTCTGTCGCACAAAATAATATTTTCCAGGTGTTCGGATCCAGAGCGCACACCTTCTTATGTCTCTATTCAGAAGCAAATTGTAGCAGATATTTTGCTTGGACTGGCTAAAGTCCACATTACAAAAAGAAAGTTGGACCAAGACTCCTGGATGTGACTATCACTGTATATTGAACATACTTGATTAAAACCCGCAGCTGAGTATAATAAATATTGTACTTAGTTGCGTTGAAGTGGCCAATCAATATGTATGAATAAAGATGGTGCAAACCTCTACCCAAGATCAGAAGGAATTACATAACTTAGTAGAATGGGCCCCTGCTCAACCAATAAGATTCCATCTCTCACTTTCCTGTTACACACTAAAGAATGTCAGCTACAATCTGATTGTTTGCTATAGACATCTCCATTTTTCCTTTTCCACAGTTTAGTAAATCTAGCCCCAAGAGTTGTTTGAAGCCAAGAGGGCTGTTTAGTGACTTTTATTGGGATCTGCATCACTTTAAGGTGCTTTATTGCAATATCCGCTTACCTGTTAGATGTTACAAAATCCAGTCTTTGTTGGTCTGTTTAGGCAATAATGGAGAGGCCTTAATCCCTATCTACATCATATTTGACTACTAAGCTCTGTGTAAAGTCTGGATACAGTTGAATTGTTTCAGATTTTATGTGTGGGTTAACTATTACATAGGTAATCCAAACATAAACTGTATAGTATTTCAAGAGAGATAAGTTTAGTGAAGTAATTCAAGAAAATATAGTATTTTTTGCTATACTGTTAGTTTATTTTCCTATACACAGACTGACTGCAGAAGTGCTGTTGACTTATCCAGCCTAACGTTGTAGGATGTGACTTTTGCTGTATAGTAAACATACTTGATTGAATTGGGGAGGGGGAGTTGTTCCACAGCGGCCATTTTGGAGACTGTAATGAGTGTCTTCTGAGGTAAGTTTGACTCTCAATTTAAAAACATATATATGTGACCCAACATTGGGACTCTCATTGTTAGAGTTAGTACCACCATATTTAGAAAGGCCTTGACAGTGGCTGGTGGCTTATCACATATTTGTGCAAATATGTGTAACGGACATATCTGTGTTTTATTTTACAGATAGAACAATATAGTCTGTTACTGGTTTATGGCAGTGTTGCTGGGGCTATTTCCCCCTTTGTTTCTGTGGCTAGCAGATTAACCCCTGCCTTTCATGCACCTGTTTACATTTACCTATAAATTGATTGAGCAACTTCCATTCTGTGTTTGTAATAGCCGCTTACCTGTTAGATGTTACATAGTTCAGTCCTTGTTGGTCTGACTGTTTAGGCAATAATGGAGAGGCCTTAAGCCCTATCTACATCATATTTGACTACTAAGCTCTGTGTAAAGTCCGGATACAGTTGAAGTGTTTCAGATTTTATTTGTGGGTTAACTATTACATAAGTAATCCAAACATAAACTGTATAGTATTTCAAGAGAGCAAAGTTTAGTGAAGTAATTCAAGAAAACATAGTATATTATGCTATAATGTCAGCTTATTTTCCTATGCACAAACTGACTGCAGAAGTGCTGTTGACTTATTTAGCCTAACAATGTAGGATGTGACTTTTGCTGTATACTAAACATACCGTATTTCCCCATGTACAAGACGCACCCCTGTATAAGACGCACCTTAATTTTGGGATCCCAAAATTAAAAGTGCATCTTGAACATGGGGAAAAGCCCCCCTTTCAGGTTTTCTTACCTTTCAGGATCATCCACTGAGCGGGACTGCGGCCAGAATCCGACGTCCTGCGGTGGCTGAGACTGGGAAATGAAGTCCTGCAGTCACAGACTGCGACTGGGAAATGAAATCCCAGTCTCAGGATGTAACCGCGGGACTTCATATCCCAGTCTCGGCCACCGCGGGACTTCATATTGTGGCCGCAGTCCCACGCAGTGAATGATCCTTAAAGGTAAGAAAACTTTGGAGGGGAGGGAGCTGGAGCCTAGACTTCATTTTAACATCCAGCTGCAGTCTGACTCCAGGGTAGGGTTCAGGGAAAATGCATTCCGCACCAGGAATGTAGGTGGGAATGCCCACATTCGTATGTTGAATTTAGGACAACAAATTGCGCATGCTAGTTCCTCCCTTCCACAAAATACAGAATCACACACATATAGATACTGAAGTAGGAAATTGCTGGATTGAAATATGAAGAATTACTAGGAATAGAGTTGGCAGGTATGCATAAACCAAAGCCACACTTCACACAGCCTGGCTGATCCCTGTCTGTACTACTCCTTGCAACAGCCGCTGCTGTATATCTATGTACTATGCTTTTCTAACAGCTTTGACATACTAAAGCTATCAGAGCAGCATACATAGATCTGCTGCACTGTGGAGGGAGGAAGCCACTAAAAGAATAGGGAGCTATTCAGCAAGCTGATTGTCCCCCTAAATTATCACCCAATTTTAATCGAGCAAGTTAAAAAATCCAATAATTGAACCAGAGCCCATCTGGTGCGTTTATTGAATGTTTTAAAAATTGATCCTGGCCACTAACTAGAGTGATTTTTGTCCCGATGAGTGATAATTGTAGGATCGGGCCAATAATCGCTAGTGTATGGCCAGCTTAAATAAAAGTGAAGCTGGTCATAACTGTGCAATAAGCAAAGTTTTTTCCCTGCATGCATAGAATAAAATAAATTTGACTCCCTATAACAACATGGTTTTGCCCAGGTGTAACTTTCTTCTCTTATCTTCAAACTCTGAATCAAGTCCAAGATGTGCTTTGAAAAGACTGATTGATCATACATGCTAATAATAATATTTTGATTCAAACATTCCTTTATTGTGTGATTGGCACAATAATCTAGTGATAATGCTGCAGCATTTATCCAGCTTTACTCTGTACCTTCTTTCGTTACAGACTACTTACACACAAAATATACCAACAATAAGCCTGAGCAGGGTCCGCTCTATAGGTGAATCGCCTATAACTGCATCTCTTAAGGGGGGGACACCTCATAGCACAAAAAGAAACTCAGAACATGTGTAATAGCTCCTCCCCCTTGTAAAGCAGAATGGTGCTGATCTTCAGTCTGCTGCCTGCCCATGCACTATTGTAGCTCCACCAGCAGAGTTAATTTTCTGCTAGGGGGCACCAACCAAATATTGCCTAAAAGACACCAAATTGGCTAGGGCCGGCCCTGAGCCTGAGTGAAGTACTTGTATTTCATAACTCCTCTATTTTGTAGATATTTCAGTTCAAGGTGTCATTAGTTCAAATTCTGACCATCTGACTCCCAGGGTATTTGTTATCCCCAAGACTACCCGCAGAGGCACAGAAAACACAACAAACCCGCACGCTGCAATTCCTGAGAGTCCCAACATTCTACACTGACTGAATCGCCAAGCGACGTCAGCGTAAAAGGACCTCAAAGAGGAACACACTATGAAAGGCACGCAAAGAGGCCTAGCTTAACTCTGTCGCGTTTATAGAAACCCTCTCAACAATGCCAGTTTAGTATTCCACACATATCCAGGGTCAGGCAAATATACAAACCAAAAACAAACACGTTTACTAATTGTGTACATTGTATTATGCGACTCTGGACAAAGGAAATCCTCAGGCTGAAAGGAGATGTGGCTGAGGGTGTTAAATGAAACTGGCATTACTGAGGTCACGCTGAGAGGGAAGTCATTGAGTCGAATAGGTGGGGGAGGCCTCCTCAGAGCCCGGCTTGTACTCCGGTCCCTCAGTCTCTCTGCCTCCCGCTTGTGACGCATCGTATGGGGGCCCAGTCCGGTAGCTTCATGCTTTCGAGCAGGCTCTAACCCACGAGGTTTCACAGTACACATTCGTATGTAAAGGATGTCGCAGAGTAACGTCATGGACAGAACAATAAAGGTGAGAAGACGTCAAGCGGCGTTATTACCTGTGTGCTGGATAGCGTACATGACAGGGACAATGCAATGAATTCGGGTTACTCTGCATTAGGCGTACAAGACAGCATAGTGCAGGGTAACACGCATCCATTCTATACTATGATCATAAAGTGCTATTCCAGTGTTTAGGGCCCCATTGTTTAGTGTGGGTGTTTCTGGCATGTGTAGCGTTTGTTGTGGGTGCTTAGAAGAACATCTGTTTGAGGTGGGATGGGGGCATTTGTATTTTGGTTGACGGTTGTTCATTTGTGGTAATCATGTTTGTGCTTGGGGAAGGCATATCTGTGGTGAGATGCTACTAGGGTGATTCTTTAGACACCTAGAGAATCACTGAATGACCAACTGGGTATTTAAGTAGTATTTAAATGAAAATGTAGGATGGATGTGTGGCAAGGATTTGAGTGAATGGCAGGGGTTTGTGCACAGTAACTGAACTTTCATGTTTTCAGCGTGTACATTTTTAAAGAATTCATTTTACTGGTTGTATAGAAACAGCTACACAGTGTGGCATTATTTCATATTTGTAAACAATTAAAATCTGCTGGGGCAATGGTTCCAAGATTACTGTGTTAGTGGTTTATCTCAGGGTATTTTTACTTTGCTTGCTTATATAGCTATATCAAGGTAAGGTCAGCGGCTACCTCAAGGCATCTTATAAAGCTCTACGTACACTAGTGCAAAGGTTGCCCCCAGCAGGAGGTGGCCGATAAACAGGACCACTCACTACAGCGATTATTGGACCAAACACTCAATAATTGTATGATCAGGACAATTATTGCTGTATAGCTTGTGTGAGGCCCTCCCTGCAGAAATCTTCTAGTTTCATGAATAACCTCTGCCTACACATACACAATAATTTTAACAGTTGTGAAATTTTTACTCATTTAGGAATGTAAGCATACAGATAAATTGAGTTGTGCAGTTTAGGACTTTATTCAGATGAGTGCTTGTATTTGTGTTTTATATATTTCTGTTTTATATACTTTCTGGAAACTCCAAAAGAGTGTTTTTGAAGAACCAAATAATTAATAGATTGCTGTACACACTATAGAATTATCAGTTAACTGATTTGATCAGCTCAGTAGCTTGTAGGTTGGTGTACATAAATGATCCGAGAGCTCAGTCTGATCATCAGGTAGGACCGGATCCAGATTTCCATACGACACTCTACTTAAGCATGCATAGTGCTAAAGTAGGGTGTCTGGAGGGAAATGCGCATGTGCCTTTCAGGTGTTATGTGAGATTTATGTGCGTATCTCCTATCCTAGGTGGGTGGGGGGATTTAAATTCTACAGTATGAGCTTGGTTTAAGACATACTCGCGGATCAGCGATTGTACGGACCACTGACCCACATGTCAGTGTTAAGGCTGCCTTATGGCAGTCTATGCCCTCAAGTCTGCAAAACAGAGGGAAGTGATAGAGGAGTTTTTCCCCTCTTTTGTGCGGACTTTAAGACCCCTGCACATGTGGAAAGCGTGCGGGGGTCTGGATCCAGTCTGTAGTTTGTACACTCTTCAAGATTAACCCGGCTTTTTGATCATTGTTGTTAAAAGCCAAGGAAATCTTGAAAGTGTCTACCCAGCATTACATTTGTAATATTTAAATTTAGACATTGTACATTTGACATTCTTACCTGCTCATAAATTTGTGATGATTACTTGCTCTTGTTACTAATAAGATTATTATTGTAAGTTAAGTGATGGCTTTTACTCTTTGTGCTGAGAATAATGCTGGACGCGCATTTTATAATCTCCCCAGTTCCTGATAGCTGGTGCTATTACCCTCCACTCATCGTAATCAGACTGACACAGCAGCAATTGCATTGTTTAGTTGTACCCCTTTCAGATCGCCACTAAAAACCTGGGACTTAGACATGGGAAAGTGGGTTAGTGGCAATGTGGAAGGTTTTTCAACCCGGGTCTCGTCTAATACACCTGATTGCAGGGATTTGTTACTGATGCTCAGCCCCTTCTCAAAGTCAGGGCAGACGCGGGACCCTGAATTTCCTGGGTCTACCCTGCTGGCCATAACAGGGGTGTTTTTTAAAAACCCGGCAAATAACACTGCAATAACCTGGGTTGGCGATCTGAAAATGGCATTAACCTGAACATTATGATTACTGAGCGAGCGTGATTAGGTTCTATTTTTTTTCTTCTGATGTTAGTCCTTGCTACGCATTACATGATAATCAAGGAGGTCAGTCAATAATTGCATAGTGTACAAAATCATGATCTTCTCAGACCTAAGTTACAAATGAAAAAGGTGATAAGTATAAAAACATACAAATATTTTGTATTAAATCTTCTTAACAATCTATGTTTGGATATAGGAGACATCCATTTTAGAAGAATTCAACATTAATTGGACCCAGAAGCTTGGGGCTGGAATCAGTGGCCCAGTGAGGTTTGTTTATGTTCACATTATTCTATATAATAAGGTTTATTATTGGTTTGTATACACTGCTTCCAGCGCATGCTTAAGAATACAAGTAAATGTATGATTGTTTTGTAAAAGTATTTCATTCTTTTTTTTTTTTTTTTACTATATATGTGTTTTTCACCTTATTGCCCAAGAAGCCTGTACCCATCGTGTATGATGTTCACTAGGCTCCTGTGTCCTGTCATCATAGTCTACAGTTACACACCCTCTGACACATATCCTTCTTCTATTTATACCAGAGGAGAGAATTGCTTCCATTTCAGGGACTGTTCCATCATCTGATACAAGTGTTCGTTCTGGACCGCCAACAACAACCTTTATTATGCATAACAGCCATGCCATCTCTGCATTCCACTTCAGTCATTGTTTTATGTTATCTAGATGCACTATACACATTAGAGTAAGGCCAAAGTTTCTTATTTAAGGACACACCTACGGAGCACTGCACTTGTAATTTAGTAATGCATACGGTATAGTTACGTTTACACTTTCATTTGCTATTACAGTGGCTAATAAATGGAAGAAAATAGAATATTAACAAAATACATTTTGTTAATATTCTGTCTTTTGGTTTTAGACTTTATAGACAAATAAGTCCCAAACAATTTTCTCTTTCAGAGTGTGTGTGAAAAAATCTACACAAGAGCGCTTTGCACTAAAAATTCTTATTGATCGACCCAAAGCCAGAAATGAGGTGGGTTGCTGTATTCATTATGTCTAGAAACTTTTTAGGATTTGTGTTTTTGTTTTTTTCCGTTAGTTTTTTGAAGAAATTTTGTTGTTTAAATTATGCTTTTTTTTTTCTTTTAACTAAGATACTGTCTTACTTATAGAGCTATACAAACCCATTAAACAAGCATAGGCAGTGGAAGTATCTATGTGTTTTTGGGTTTAAAACTTCCCTGGTTTCTGCAAAGCAGGCTGGCGTTTCAGCTCAGTTTGTTTGTAAATCATTTAGACATGGAAGGTTCAAAACAATGGTTTCATTTGCATGCATACTACTTCAAATAGAGTACCAAATACAAAGAATCCCCAGTGTGCTTGTTTATTAATCACTAATCCAAACAATCCATTGAAAATCAAAGACCGCATGTACGCAATCTACGTACTGAAATGGTACACACATAGCGTAAATGAGCAACTATGCATACGCAGTAGCTCCATTCTTAGTACTACGCACTTAAGAAGCATTCTTCTTAAGTGTGAGTTCGGCCCATTGTTATTAGATGTTATTGTCTGTATAGAGTTAGCATAATTCCTTGCGCTTATACTGTACATTGTGTTTAGCTTTGCTTTTTAAGGAATCATTGTAGACCCCTGTTCAAGCAGGTTTGCTGCTTTCATGTTATTGACTTTATTTACCAATTATCCTAGTTAAGTATATTAAATGTAAATGGTTACACCTATTTTTTTCATTATAGGAATTTGTTTATTACATTTATTGGAAGCTTAAATTAAATACAGTTAAATGAATTCTACCCAGCTGTTCATTGTCATTTATGTTTAGATATTTGTTCTATAATGCAGTCTCTATTAGATGAGCAAAATGTATGCACATAATATGCTGATGTCTAATATACTTGTTATTGCTAGTGATCATGAGATAATATTGTAGCAGTAGCAACAGCTGTAAGGTAAGATTAAAGAAAATCTGCAGCAAATATGTATCAATTCTCTGTTGCAAACCAGTTTCTAAATTTATTTATTTTTTTATATAAAAAAAAAAAAAGTTTAACTGTTTCTTTAAAATAAGTAGCTTTTAGTTGAAGCTTTAGACTCTGTTATTTAAATAAACAGTTGCTCTTTAAAATCTATTACACATTAATATTTTGTTACAATAACATTGTTTTAAGCCTAAAGAATTCTTTGGTTCTTATTATGCATGGGTTAGTTCTCGTTTGGTTTATTTAGTGTGTTATTTATTTATTTAAGCTCTGCCTGGATAAGAATGAATTTATTCACCACTAAAATGAATTTCTCAGTATCATCAATGTTTAATAGATGTCATTGTGGTTGCAATGTTGACTGATTTGCTTTGGTTCATTTTTTTTTCCATACTAAACTATTTTATTTGATAAATGCCATGATTTACAATGGCCTGATTCAAGTCAATGCGTTATTTTGGTGCAAAGCTAAATGCGCTTAAAATCGGCTATTATGGTAGCCAAAATTTGCAGATTGCAATACACACTTCTATGGGGTGCACTCAAAATTTACACAGCTTTGCAACTAAAATAACATGGGCTTTGTGTGTATTTGTATGTTTTAAAACACACGTTTTGATTTCATTGTGGCAGTCATCACTGTTTCTTTAAAATAAGTAGCTTTTAGTTGAAGCTTTAGACTCTGCTATTTAAATAAACAGTTGCTCTTTAAAATCTATTACACATTAATATTTTGGTAGAACAACATTGTTTTAAGCCTAAAGAATTCTTTGGTTTCTATTATGCATGGGTTAGTTCTCGTTTGGTTTATTTAGTGTGTTATTTATTTATTTAAGCTCTTCCTGGATAAGAATGAATTTATTCACCACTAAAATGAATTTCTCAGTATCATCAACGTTTAATAGATGTCATTGTGGTTGCAATGTTGACTGATTTGCTTTGGTTCATTTTTTTTCCCATACTAAACTATTTTATTTGATAAATGCCATGATTTACAATGGCCTGATTCAAGTCAATGCGTTATTTTGGTGCAAAGCTAAATGCGCTTAAAATCGGCTATTATGGTAGCCAAAATTTGCAGATTGCAATACACACTTCTATGGGGTGCACTCAAAATTTACACAGCTTTGCAACTAAAATAACATGGGCTTTGTGTGTATTTGTATGTTTTAAAACACACGTTTTGATTTCATTGTGGCAGTCATCTTACACATAAGACTACAACTATGTCTATGCAGGTAATACAGATATTTAGATACACATACACATAATAACACCAACAAAGATTGTCACATGCTAACAGTAACAATCAGAAGGAGTAGCAGACAGCGGAAGATTCTATTTAAACAAGACAGCGGGGTTGATGGATAATTGGATAAAAGACCTAGAAATTCATAATGTTTTTTAGGTGCTAACCAAGCTCAAAAATGCAATAAATTCAATAATTGACTAATTTCTGACTTTTACATAACTGAATGTTGTATTTAAATAAATGTCATTATTTTGTTGTGTGGACACAACTTATCATGCTATAAATGTAATTGATGACATTACATAGTGTTCTTCATTTCTGCTCCAGCCTCGTTATTTGAACTACCAGATGTGTGTGCAGCCTGACTTCTGTGACACAGCTGAATTCTCAGAGGTCCAATTAGATTGCTCCTTGCAGGCACCTGGTATTCCTATTCCTCTCCCTATCCCTGTTAGGGCCCACACCTTTCTGATAGTACAAAATTGATTTGTGAATTTGTTTGACGTATGTGTTACCTAACAGATGTTTTACACCATATTAATCCAGTGTATTAGTGTAAGCAGTGTACTGCATGCAGAGACTAATGGCAGTTCCCAGGAAAGTGTTTAATCATTTACAGTCATCTAGACCCTACATACATTTATCATGGTAAAGTGTTTACCAGTCCTAAAAACAGCAAGCATCTCAGCAGTGTAATCTGGTCATGGCTCCATTGAGCAACAGGCTTGTCTTTCCACTGTCCAACCCCTGCTTCACCCCAGAGCTGTAGATTGAGCAGTTAGAGCAGGTGTAAGGTGTGTGGAGATACAGTACTATAATTATTTCTAGCAGAATACAATGAGAAATGCTTACATTTCTATGAAGGTGTTGAACCTGTAACATCTGTCGACTGATTAATTTATGCTTTAGTGGGCCTTTAAAAATAAATAAATGCCAGTTCCACTGTTAATGAACCATGGCTAAGCACAGGTAAGCAAGGTAAGAAATATGCTTGAGGCAATCATTGTTTCCCATATTCTATTTTATTATCTTTGGCTCTGGTAAACACTTTTTAGATTTGGGTAGATGCATTTTCTAGGCTGAAGCTCGTGCAGGGAGAATGGTGTTTGGCTGTAATACCCTATTCAAGCACCATATCCTGCTGTACCACCAGTGTGCAGTAATAGTAGTTACATGTACAAATCTTTCTTCTTTTATTTCCTATATCATATCATAGTTGTGTGAAATCATGAGATTGGTAAATTAACAAAGTCCAAGGCAACATAATTCCATGGGAGCCTATGTATGCCTAATGGTCTACTGACCCTGTGTGAGCCCTGTATAGTATACATTAATATAATGTCATTTTGTTTATACTTTTTTTTTTTTTTTTCATTTTTTATGTGTAACAAAGTTTTACTGAAATGTGATTGTTCATAACTTGTATACTGTAAGACTGCAAGCTTCCTAGATTAATGGCCACCTTTTTCAGAAAAAAGATGTACTACATTAACTTTGGCTGTTCTTCTAGCTTCTCAATATGTTCATTGTGTTTAGCCTTCCTTTTCATTTATACACTTGCTGTTTTCTTAAAGGTACGGCTACATATGCTGTGTGCGTCCCATCCAAACATTGTACAAATCATTGACGTTTATGCAAACAGTGTGCAGTTCCCCCATGAAACTAGCCCCAGGTAAGACCAGACAATCCTATATTAAGAAATTGTTCTTGTGGCCACAGTAACATTTGTTTGTTGCCTCTTGATTACATGTACTTTATTCTTTTGCAGAAATATCACCAATAGGTTGTCCTGTAACAAAAATGTAAGACACCTTTAGTAGGATGATCTAGTTATCAAGGGTTTGTGTTATGTTTGGTCAGTTTCATCTCCCTCATGTGTTACTTTAAATCCTTCTTTATAAATACACTTGATTATTTTATGTGATGCAGTACTGTTCTGCTTTCCCAGTGCTGTGCTTCATCAGTGACTTTAATGGTCAGGGTTTTCAGATGCTCCCAACATTTGCTTCAGGCACTTTGGTGTCCTGAATACGCGATTATGGTCTACTCTGTTTATAGTGTTTATAGAAGCTTTTATGGCGTCTGAGGGTATGTCTGATCTGTCTTTCTTTAGTATTAACGATTGCAACAAGAGCCGATCGCAAGTCTTGACTGTGGTAATAGATTACATTTCTCCCCAGCAGCACCACTGTACACACTGGCAAACATACTTAATACTAAGTCTGTCATATTTAAACCTCCCATATTTGTGTATTTCTTCAAAAAAAGAAATCGATACACTATTTAGCCTCAGGGATGCCTAATAATGCATACTGGTCCTTTCTTTTAGATTTGTGGGATCAAATGAGTGAAGTTGACATTTTAGTTTGATGCATATTTAAATCTGAGTATAGCCGCTCAAAAACTGATTATTGTAATTAGTGACCAGGATCAGTGCCATAAGAGCCTCTGAAAGCTCATTTACTACTAAAAGTGCACCTGTAACATACCCACAATATCCTGGCAGCACCTATGCCACAGTATCACACAGTTGTTAGGCATACATTGGTCTCAAGAGAACCAGAACACATAATGGCAGTACATTTATGCCTAATACTGCTGGAAGAGAAGTGCCAGTGCTGTCAATCTGGGGCACGACCTTCACCACAGCAAACCAAATCTTGTCCAGATAACAAATGGAAAAAGCAGTAAACAAGGCAAGGTTGCGCCTTCCGTTGACCAGCATCAGCATTTAATGCATACTCACTGATAATTGATCCACTCTTTAAATTAACGCTTTTGAACAGGGCGCGGCTCCTAATTGTTATGGAGATGATGGAGGGGGGCGAGCTGTTTCACAGAATCAGCCAGCACCGGCACTTCACTGAGAAGCAAGCCAGCCAAGTAACAAAGCAGGCAAGTTCCAGAAGCTTCCACCAGCAGTCTTGCAATGAACAACTAAGGGATAAAGGCATTAAAGGGACTTAGGTTCTCACTTGACCTTATTGCCTGCTTTGTTATAATCAAAATATGGGATGCATTGGCATAATGATTTTCTTTTCGCCACACTATGTAATTCCTGTTTCTGGGGTTACCATAAACTTGTACTCTGCTTCAAGGGCCTGCAGTGGACTGCAAGCCTGTCTTGGTTTAAATCATATGATCAAAAAAATGGCAGTCTGATACAACCATTTAACCTTTGATTTGTGGTTGCCGGTTTGCACCTTTTGTGATTTTTAGGTTGATGGAAAATGTATGTTACAAATTTGAGCCTTTCCTGCTTCTCTCAGTGCAGATGTACAAGATTATTCAAAATATACGTCCATATGTTTCAATATCCGCTTCTCCGTGAAGCCTGACTATAGTCATTAGTTTTTATCTGCTGTAGCTATGGGATACTCAGCCACTGCTGTTCTGGTGTTGCAAATCCATGTGGATCTGAAAGGTTGAGTATATCTGGGACATTGTAAATCTACATGTCTTAATAAATGAAGAACTGAGGTCCATGCATATAACTACTTTGTTGCCAGATGGGCCTGCTCATAGTTGCTGCTCATTTCCCAATAAAGCAGTTATAGCATGTGATTAAGACTACAAAATGTGTAGTGACTTTTATTATCTCTTTACAGATTGCTTTGGCCCTACAACATTGTCACTCACTAAACATTGCACACAGGGATCTGAAACCAGAGAACCTGCTCTTCAAGGATAATTCTTTGGTAAGTCTATTGTAATCCATTGTGTTGTGAATGGTGTTCACACTAATTACAGATATACTGTAGAGTAAATTCTACATGCTAAGTGATCTGGGTGTGCACGTCTATTATCTGCTGTCACTTTCTGTGTTTCTATGTTTACAAATGCAGACTCAAGCTGCACACATGATGTCCAGATATAACTCCCACATAGTTTTCCAGCCACTTTAACAAAATATATTGCCCGGCATGGTTTGTTGTTAAGGTTGTATGAGCTTATGGACTGGAGTAACAAGCTGCTTTCAAATTTGTATCATTTCAGGATGCTCCGGTAAAATTGTGCGATTTTGGTTTTGCCAAAATAGACCAGGGGGACCTAATGACACCACAGTTTACCCCTTATTACGTAGCACCTCAGGTAAGTTTATATTTCAGTGACTTAGTTAACTAGTTCTTAATGTCCTCATTTAATTCAGCATTTTCAAGCAATTTGTGTCATCTGCGGAAATATGGTCATTCATCTATAGCCAATCCTATGTGTGCATAATGTGGGGCTAAGCAAATCCATGGCACCGAGGCTTCACCTCACTAGTATTGTGGACTGTAATCTACTTTGTCATGTAATTGCTGAGCCTATGTTTTAGTGGTAAGCTGCTTTGTTCTTGTTATCTAATAATTACAGTATTGGTCAATTAGAAATAGTTGGCCCATTAGGAGCTGCTGAAGTACTGCTTTAAATATTTTTTATTTAAATATAGTCAATGTAATAATACTAATTAACCAATAGCCCTAATCTCTCAATAGAGAAGAATATTGCTGTTATTTATTTTATTAAATATGTTATCTGCCATCTATTATCATTCATGCTTAAAATACAATGCTGTAGCTCCTTATAACTCTGCCGAGTTGTCATGTGAACCACTAGATAAATACGTACCTCTACAGGTACAGGTACCCAGTCTTCACCCTTGAGGGATTCACTGGGTACCTGTACCGGTTACAATTGGATCACTTCCCTGCTAGGAGTAAGAGTAACTGCTATTTGGTACACTTCAGCAGCACCCCTTAAGTCACTTAACTCCACCTATCCCCCCCCACTAATTCTATCTTACTACTGTAAAATGATAAAAATCCTCACACCCTTAGAAATCTTAACAATACTTAATATTAACCAACTTTCTAAATCCGTGCAACAACTTCTGTCCCTAGTCTATAATTCTTTAATTTACACCAAATATGGCAGTATCACCCCTTAACCAAACCCTTGCAGCTGCCCCTGATCAAGTGGCTCCAGCTACTCCTCATATGCCATGATGACTACAATGGCACAACAAGAAAACACAAAACCTTAAAAAAGCAGAAAGACCATGCCAAACAAATCTACTTTTGATCTATCTTTTCTTCTAAACCTTCTAACCCCAAATTCCTTTTCATACAAATGTTGCCATTGCTATGCAAGACACTGCCCTTTCCTTATTAACATTATCGCATTTTTCGCAATTATCTATCTAATTGCTGTTTCATGTTTGCTTTTATGGATCGACCTCCCTTTGATTTTCCTATATCTGTTAAAGAACCACCAGGCTCTGTATGCAGGACACGCACTGAAGGTTTTGCTAATGATACAACGTTTTGTCAAATGTTAATAATGGTTCTAAGCCCCGAGCTGCTTAACGATGCCCCTATACACACTGGTCTGTATTTTGCTGTGGATCTTTAATGATATGCACGCCCACAAAGGTGGTACGATGCAGAAATATGAATGGGAGTCGTCACACTGAAGATCAGGTTTCAGTACACATTGAAGTTTCATCCTGACTTTGGGACATTGCTGATCACAAAAATGATCCTGTTCTAAAAATAAGATCCCAAGAAGAGATACTGGTACACATTATTCTGCAAAATCCTGGGAAAGTACACACTGGTATCATGACAGAGATGTATTGCTTTTCTCTATACCAATTCCTTGGACAAATAATAAAGTAATTTGGATTTCTGTATCCATGCAGATGAAACACAAATTTACCTATCCACTCCTGATCTTACACCAACTGTCCTGTCATGTAAACTGAATGTCCATCTGCCAATTCATTTTGGAAGTCCTCCCGTCATCTCACACTTAACCTTTAAAAATAGAGCTAATAATATTTTCACATGCCAATAAAAGTTACCCACTTGATCCCTATACATTTGGCAACACTGCAATAATCATGTTCCCATTACATACTAATAAAAACATTTCCAAAATACACACATGTAACAAAAAAAGTCAAATACTCTCATTTATGTATTAATCATCCTCGCCATTGATTATTGCAATGCTCTACTTATTGAACCCACCCAATGTGCATGCAGTAGCTAGACTGATTCACTTACAAAACTCAGAGTGCTGGTCCACTCTGTAATGAATCAAATCCAAATACTCTTACAAACCTACTAGCCCTTTAACAAGACAGCACCTACATACATATGCTTATTTGTTTCAAAATATATCCCTGCTGGCCCTCAGATCTTCACAAGATCTGCAACTCTTCTTTAATTAATCATTTTTTTGATTCCTGGTTACAGGACTTCTCCTGGACTGCACTCATTCTGTGGAATAACTTTCCTCACCCATTAGACTATACTCTACTTTCCAAGGTTCTATTTTATGACAATCTTATCAAATTCCTAAACCTCCTTTTTTAACCTTTATCTATTTACATGAATTTGCGATCCATTTTTTTCTATTACATAATTTACACTAAAATACACGCTTTGGACTGTATTCACACTTAAGAGTAAGTTAGGTGCGCACAGAACCGCACTTAACTTACTCGTCCTGCCCATAAGCTGCAGAAATAGTTGGCCCATTTGGAGCTGCTGAAGTACTGCTTTAAATGTTTTTTATTTAAATATAGTCAATGTAATAATACTAATTAACCAATAGCCCTAATCTCTCAATAGAGAAGAATATTGCTGTTATTTATTTTATTACATATGTTTTCTGCCACCTATTATCATTCATGCTTAAAATACAAATACTTTTGGATGCTGTAGCTCCTTATAACTCTGCCGAGTTGTCATGTGAACCACTAGTTAAACACATACCACTACATGTACAGGTACCCAGTCTTCACCCTTGAGGGATTTGCTGGGTACCTGTACTGGTTACAATTGGATCACTTCCCTGCTAGGAGTAAGAGTAACTGCTATTTGGTACACTTCAGCAGCACCTCTTAAGTCACTTAACTCCACCTATCCCCCCCACTAATTCTATCTTACTACTGTAAAATGATAAAAATCCTCACACCCTTAGAAATCTTATCAATACTTAATATTAACCAACTTTCTAAATCCGTGCAACAACTTCTGTCCCTAGTCTATAATTCTTTAATTTACACCAAATATGGCAGTATCACCCCTTAACCAAACCCTCGCAGCTGCCCCTGATCAAGTGGCTCCAGCTACTCCTCATATGCCATGATGACTACAATGGCACAACAAGAAAACACAAAACCTAAAAAAAAGCAGAAAGACAATGCCAAACAAATCTACTTTTGATCTATCTTTTCTTCTCAACCTACTAACCCCAAATTCCTTTTCATACAAATGTTGCCATTTCTATGCAAGACACTGCCCTTTTGGTGCGCACAGTGAGTTAGGTGCGCACAGAACTGCACTTAACTTCCTCGTCCTGCCCATAAACCTTATCTTACAGTGCATAGTTTCCTTCTTAAGAAGAAGGAATTACAAACAGAGAATGGGGCCATCCCCACCCTCCCTCCTGCGCTCCCTGGCTAATCTAAATCCCTCCCACTTCTACCTAAACACTCCCCGAGGCGGCATTATCACACCTCCTTCTTCCTTAACGGAGTCAATCTACGTACCTAACTGGCACATGCAGAGCTCCGGCCTCATTGCATTTGCGGCCGGAGTTTTCAGAAAAGTGCTACTGCGCAAACTACGTTGCAAGAAGTAACGTAGATTACGTTCTCTGCATACGGTCCAGATTGTGACCTTCTATGTAGGAGATTCCGCATTTAAGAAGCAGGAGCTTTTTAACAGTGAATCGGGTCCTTTCTCTTTACATCTTAAAATTACCCTCAGACCTGCTACTAACACCGATGTGTGACTGGATTATACAGAGCGCTGACCACTTTTACTATACAACCTGCTGGACTTCTGTGTAACATTGCACTTCCCCTTATGTATTAAGTTCCAATAACCTATAGCTTGTGCGCTTACTACCCATTCAATCTGTTTGTTATTTACCAGTTTTATTTCAGAAAGATTGTTTAAAATTATAAATAAATAAAAAAATAAAAAATAAAATTTTATATATATATTAT
>WWET01000345.1:730808-748641 GCA_011038615.1 Limnodynastes dumerilii
TTTTATATATATATTATAGTAAATATGCTATGTAATATACTTGAACTATATAAAAGAAATATTATAAATAGGATAAGGAGACATACAAGTGCTAAGTTCATAGTGGCGAATAGTTGAACTGCGGGCAGACGGACCAGAAGGGAGACCTACAAGTACTAAACAAAAATACAGCTTGTCTCCTTTCAGGTCTTTTTTTTTTGTTTTTTTTTATATATAAAGTCCTGTAGTTAAAAAGTTAAATCCCCTTCATTTTTTTTAGCCACTAAGCGCTCCTCTTTAGGCTAATTGACGGTTGCTTACCAGGACAGTCCCGGGAAATTCATGGCACATGTGAAATGGTCAGACCCGGGTATTTCCCCGATTTATGTGGACTTATAACGCAGCTTTTCTTTTTTTTTTTGCCCAGGAAAAACTCGGGTTAAAAATCTCAGGTTTTTTAAGGGTGGTGTAGTGAAAGCAGTATAAGTAAGAGTTACAACAATAACAAGGGGTCAATGGGTCAAATACAAACTAGGATGTGGGATTTTGTTGTGTGGTTAAAAGGTGAAATTCGTGTGATAGTAAAAGTTCACTTTTTCTGTTTTTGTAAAGCTTTGGATAATGATCTTTGTCTAGCTGGGTCACACATATGGACAACCAAATTGGTTACATTAAGTCAAACAGTTAACTGATTTCATCATACAATGGTATGTCAAATTCCCACTCATTCTGGAAGGTCACAGTTATAGGTTGGCATTTTCATATATTCCAAATCCAAACCTGTTGATTAATTTATGGCCTAATTGGTGTGCAGCATCATTACCAATGACTGGTTTAGTTTATTGGTAAATGTTAGAGTGCATAAAGTAATTTAAGAAAACAACACAACCCCATATGCCATATGTTTTATGATACTGTATTCATTCATTGTTTTATACCTCACTGGTCAGGTTCTGGAGGCACAAAGAAGACACCAAAAGGAGAAGTCTGGGATCATTCCTACCTCACCAACACCATATACTTACAACAAGGTAAATCTACAACTACTACAACAATATGTGCACAATGTTTCTTTACAACAATATCCTACAAATAAAAATAGAATTGTCAACAAACTATTACTATTGGAGCAAAAAAACCAAACAAACATAAAATCACTTATAAAAATATAAGTTAATAAAAAATATCTATTAAAAATATAACAACTATAACAAGTTATGTTCTACCATAAGGCTACCAATGTATATAATGATATATGGCACAGTGTGGTCAGAACTAAAGCTGTACAAGCTTGTTGCCAGTATAGGAAAATGGTAGTACACATGGTGTGGGCTGCTGGCACCATTGGAGAAAGTACTCGTACCGTGATTCCCTAGAGCCACAGCCCAGTTAGCACCAGCGCTGGTCCACCCAGGGATATTCGACCTGAAAAACAAAGCGATTGTCACCCCTCCTGGGAACAATCAGCCCTAGTGCCAATTGGGGACAGAGTTGCCTCCGAGAAACAGCTGTTTTAGAAGTAGAGACAGCCGAAAGCTTATTTTTGCCTGTCTCTTTTTAAAAAAAAACACAGGCATTTTGTATATCTTTTTCTGGAAGGGGTTTGTATGCCGAGCAGCATATTTATCCATTCATTTCTCACAAGCTCTCCAGGGACTTTAAGGGTTAGGTTGTGGGGAAGTTAAGGTGAAAGTCATGTATGGGGAAGGGGAGGTTAAGGTCATGCATTTACAGTCTTAGGGTCGGGCTAGTCAAGCAAGAAAAAGACACCTGAATAAGGGTACGTCTGTAAGAACCTTTAGAAGCGCACACTCTATTCACAAAACAGAGTCAGCTTCTAGTGATTAAAACATAAACTTTAATGGCATATTAAAAACTTACATATATCAGTAGGCGAAGTATAGGTTCCTTACTCCATATAAGATTCATAGATTCAAGGATACAAAATCAAAAGCATACCTGAGTACAAGAACTCCACCAGCACCCTATCTAAATTCAGCAGAGATATCCCTATATATACTCTTAACGCTTCCGTGCAGTATCCTACCCTACCTTTGGAATGGTGCGGGGGTCTCATGTAAACAATCATGGAGAGGATAGAATGAAATGTCAGTCAGTTCTGGGATCCCCAGGTGCACGCGGAAAATGGATCTCGGATCACTGCAACCTCCTGCAGGGTTAGGCTGCCTGGAGGGGACTGTTAGGCTGCCTGACCGGCTGCAGGGAAGGGAGTCCTAGGGTCAGGCTGCGGGGCATGGAGGGTTAGGGTTAGGTTGTTACATTGACGGTTAGGGGAGGGGATGGATAACTTACCTTTCGCCGTTGCCATTTTTCGTATCTCATCCCTCCGCTGTGTGGAATTATTCTTTATGGGGAAGTCTCGCATTGACATTCCCGTCGCCGCTCTGCATTCTGTATGGGCTTGTTTGGAAACAAGCCCTTCTAAGCAGCAAACCACACTTGTTTGCTTTTGGTTTTTTTGTTAGTGTTAATAATACCCCAAGGGTCTTGGTGCTTATATACATTTTATTCCTGTCCAAAATTAAACCTTTCTGAGCCACTGCACTGACAGTAGCGGGGAGTCCCCATTGCTAATTGTCATGGCTGTAGCCCTGAAGGTAATCTGTAGCGGTTTTTGCGCTGTAAAATGCTTTGTCCCTGGGCACCGGGCCTTGCCGCAAAGACAAATTGAGTAAGAATTTTTGTTGTTTTTTTGTTGTTTTTCTTTATTTTTTTTGACTATATAAGTGGATTGTCCATTTTTACAGATTTTTTTTATATCCATTCTTTTATTTTTTTTTCTCCCAGAGCTGTGACTTATGGTCTCTAGGTGTCATTATCTATGTGATGCTCTGTGGCTATCCTCCATTTTACTCCAAGCATCACAGTCGGACAATCCCAAAGGACATGAGGAAGAAGATCATGACTGGAAGTTTTGAATTCCCTGAGGAAGAATGGAGTCAGATCTCAGAAATGGCAAAAGACATTGTCAGAAAGTTAGTTATTTTTCTTTATTTTCCTTTTATTGAGTTATTTCTGCATATGTAATAGGTTTAACAGGTCTTTTAATTATCTTTTATGGTCCTTTTTCTATAATTATAATTTCCCGCTTTAATCTGTGCTAACAATTATATATTACAATGGAGATCTGATTGTAATTGTATATTACAATTCTGAGTTTTGAATATAGTGGAAATTCTAACTTACTTGGTGTAATTTTCCCAATTATAAATTAATGGTATTTTGACTGCAAGACTGTTATTAATTAATGTAAAATAAAACATATGTGCTTGCTCCATCAATCCTAAATACATTTTATACTCGTGTTTTGCTACATCTCTTTCATTAAAAATGCCACACTCCTGTACCTGGTTAAAAAGTATATGACAGCTGCTATCATATCCCCCCCCTCCCTTCTGTGCTCCAAGCTATAGATGTTTAGTTCCTCTAGTCTTTCTTGTATGTTTTGTGACACAGGCCATTTACTATTTTAGCTGCTTTTCTTTTCACAGTCTCTAATGTATCTATGTCTTTCTGGAGATATGGCCTCCAGGACTAAACACAGTATTCCAATAGAGAAGCTATTAAGATGAACCCTATTACAGCATAGCAGTTATGTTTACTTTAGCTATTATCTAACACTTGTAACACATGAAAAAGTGGTTGTGTAACTTCAGTGAACACGTTTTGGAAATGGAAAAGGAGGGGTTTTTTTTGGTTAATTACATATTATTATCATTTTCTTGTCACAGATTTTATTGGCAAAACAAATGATGATGATATGGATGAATCAGGGAAGGACAGACATTTTAAAGAAACCCTTTTACAGGTTCCTTCTTCTTGCTGAGCAGCTTGTAGATAAATAATTGTCACTTTTCACATGACCCAATACAGTCTCTAAACATGTGTCCTCTTCAGGTTGCTGAAGGTTAAGCCGGAGGAGCGTCTCACCATTGAAGGAGTCCTGGACCACCCTTGGCTGAACTCTACTGAAGCCTTGGATAACATATTGCCATCTGCACAGATGATGATGGATAAGGTTGTAATTACATTCTGTGCTTTTTAGTAGTTTTGGTTTCTTCATCTAATGTGTAAGGAGCAGGTTTAATTAGACTGTAAAATAACATAAAATATGTAGCAAATAAACAACTTTTAGTACATTTTGTGAATCACGCATCACCAAGTTGAAGAATAAAGGTTACATTTATAAACCTATAGGACACACTTCTAACTTTTCTACCTGTATTTTGATAATGGGCTACAGAGTATGTGATTGATAATGGAGAGTTCTTTCCAAAGATTATGTGGATTGTTGCCTTATATAAAGTATGTTGCAATCCCCTTTCTAAGAAGAGTGCTGTTTCTTTGGGACAGGGTGTTAGGAAGTCTTTACAGTAGTGTTGTGTTTACAACAAATCTTCACTTTAGAGGCTGCTCTTTGGAGAGTTTCAGAGGAACTAATTAAAATGTGTGGCATTTTCCATTGCAGGCTATGGTTGCTGGGATACAACAAGCTCATGCTGAGCAGCTTGCCAACATGAGAATACAAGACCTTAATGTTAATTTGAAGCCGTTAAATATCGTCAACAATCCTATTCTACGCAAGAGAAAACTGCTAGGGTAAATATTATAGAAAAACACTGCCTCCCATTTAATTGCAGTGTGGTACGAGCCACTCTCTTGAGACCTCTGTCTTACAAAAGTTTCAAGCTACAGTTTATGCATAACTGTACTAAATAGTTTTATAGAACTGTGGCAGCCCACAATGCTATTTCTTTGGTAGTAGCTTCAGGGGAATTGACCCCAACAAATAAGAGTGGCATATTTTTATTGGGGTGTAGCTCTAGTATATACTATCAATCAAGACCATTAACCAATAGAGACGTATTTAATTAGTTGCAGTAGTGCCACAATTCTCATAACTCAAAATGAAATCCTAGGATTGAGCCATGGTCCCTTCCATACAAAAGCATTCTGGAGTGGCATCACTCCTATTCCAATAACTCCTTTAGTATTCTAATGTCTGGTCTCATTGCTATCTTTAATATGGCATAATTGTCATAATTTTTTATACATTTTTAAGGTCTGTAAAATTGCTTTTTATCTTTATAATCTTGCTTTAGTTTCAGCTATCATTGATCAACTTGTCTCTGAAATTGAGCAATTTAGTTCAATTACTTGCTTCAAAAAAATCCTATACCCTGCATTACCTCAACACTTTCAGTGTGGTTTTCTGAACACCTCAGTACTAGATTGGTGACTTTTACCATTAGACATTTACCTTGTGTTATGCAGGTAATGAAGCATTGCAGGCTTGCTTCAGATTGTCCCTGCCAGTTAACCTTGCTTTAATATCCTCAGCTTTGTCAGTTACTATATCATGCAGTGTACAATAGCTTAATAAAAGCCGTAGCTAATAAAATACTCCTGCTAGACTTTTGTGTACACCAACCAAAGGTCCTGGTTCAATGCTTCAGAAAATAAATACAATTAATGACTGTCAATTAATGACTGAAATGCATTGTAAGATTTAATAGCTACACACATTTCTAATATTCAGCTTCTTATTACACTGCATATATATTTTTTATTGCATATGTAATTCATTATGGTGCAATGTACAAAAGTACCACTGATTTGTTTGCCAGTGTTACAAGGCTCTTTCTTGATATTTTGCTATAGGTTTATAGTGCTATGGTCTAGGTTATGGAAAATCTTATTTGTTTCCCTATTGACATGTAGGACAAAGCCAAAGGATAGCATTTACATCCAAGATCCCGAGAATGGAACTGAAGATTCCAATGTTGCTTTGGAAAAGCTGCGAGATGTTATTGCACAGTGTATACTACCACAGGCTGGTAAATCAATCAGCATCATTGCACCTTTGTGGGTTCACAAGTCAAACAAATCCACACAGCATGGCATAAATCATCACTTTATGGTGAAAAGTCTTGCGGCTATGTACAGGTTGAGCATCCATTAGTTAGAATTCCAAAATTTTGCACTGCCATTTAGAAAATTCCTGACCTCATGTAACAAGTAACAGTCAAAACACAGGCGCACACATACAACTGTGTTTTCATCACTATATGTATGCTTTTATCCTAAATAAAATACTTGTACAATATACAGTGTTTCATCATAGGTGGACAGGACACTGAAATGAAAACCTGCTGTTGTTTGTTTGTCATGGCAGCTGGTAAAGAAACTCTGCCAATGCTACTATTGTTACTATGCTGCTTATTTGCTGCAAACACGTTATTTTCACTGTAATCTTGGTTCTTGCACAATATTATTATAAATATTGCACACCATTAATTTCTGGCCGACCGTTTAAAATATGCAAATATTCCAAAATCTGAAAAATTCGGAAAACCGATCTAAACATATTTGATAATGAATACTGAACCTGGACTAGCATTTAGACTTTTTAATTTTGCCACGAGAATGCTTTGTAAAGATTGGTAGATTTATTTATTTATTTTTTGCAGACACTTTGGGCCATATTTACTAAGCTGAGGATTTGGAAAAGTGGATATGTTTCCTGTAGCAACCAATCAGATTCTAGCTCTCGCATTCCTATTACATATTAGAGAATGTCAGCTAAAATCTGATTGGTTGCTATGGGCAACATCTCCACTTTTCCAAACCCGCAGCTTAGTAAATCTGGCACTTTGAGTTTCTCTAAGATTGGGGATTTATTTGATATGTAAGAGAGAGTTATTTGTCTATGTATGATTTAGGAAATATTCACAATATTCATTAGGATACTGAAATGCTAATAATTCTATCCTTGTCCACTCTGCATCAATGAACTAACAGGGCTCGATTCCCTTACCCTCACACACGCGTTATTTGCAGTGCAAAGCTAATTGTGCAAATTTTTTTTTCTTGATTTTTATTAGCACCACATAGAGGTGGACATAAAAGTCTGATAACGTCATAGACGGGAAAAAGCCCACCGCAAGCTTTTTCCCGTCTATCGCGGTGTGTAACCGGAATTGAATCGGGCCCATAGATAGTTATAAGGCTTAAATCATGTAACATGCACACACTGGAAAGTGTTTCCTTTTTTGTTTTATTTTTACATTTTACAGTTAAGATAGAGATCATTGATCCCTGTACCAAATACAGTTGAGCTGTGCTGCTTTTACACTGTGTGAGTCTTTTTTATGACAACTTTAACAAGTAGATTGGGAAATGCTTTTGTCATCTCCACACACGGGAAGCAGCCTCTTTCTTAGTCGATCCATTGCATTGAGGCAAATGTGCTGGAGTTAATGTACAATTAGGTAACAATTGTGTGGTTACTATCTACATTATTGCAAGACAGCAAATGCTGTAAATATAATATCCTAGTCTCCAACAAAATATTCAGCATAATCTCCAGTATATACAGATCCATATGTTATGTCTTTATTAACAGGTTTTTATATAGTGCTATCCGATGAAGTAGCACTTTACAGAGAATATTTCACATTCACATCTGTCCCTTCCCCATTGGAGCTACATTCTAAGTTCCCTAACACAGAGACACTGACTAAGGTTAATTTATTTATTCAGCCAGCATGTTTTCGGAGTGTGGGGAAAACATACAAACTCCACACAGATAAGGCCTAGTCTGGGAATCGAGCTCATGACCTCAGTGCTGAGAGACACAAGTGCTACCCCAGCACCACACCCAGCATGCACGATTTCTTATACCCAAATATTGAAGTGAAAAAGTTTTGCATATTGACCTTTGATTTTTCTTATTTTTTTACCAGGTGAAAATGAGGATGAAAAACTTAATGAAGTTGTACTAGAAGCCTGGGAATACAACAGAGACTGTAAATTATTGAGAGATACACTACAAAGCTTCAGTTGGAATGGTAAGATTGGAACACAGTAGACCATTTAATTCATGTCATTTTTTATTTATTTATCTTTTAATAAAGATTTAAGAAACAGTAAGTTCCCATATAAACAAAAATCAAATCAAAGATCTAGTGGTGCTTTATTTTTATGTTTTTGACTACTTAATTATGTATTGGTTTTAGTGACCATATATATGTTTTAAATTAGTTGTCTGTCTTGTTTAAATCAACCCTTACTGACTGCCTCATACAATAATTGTGCAAAAGAAAATGATTATTATTAGAATTAATCATCATAGCTTTTGATTCTCTTCAGAATATGTAAACCTTGTGTATAGTTTGCTTTCTGCTATCTGAAGCAACCAAGACTCGCATGTTGTGGAAGTTCCATCTGAGACCATCTGAGAAGTAGTATATGTGCTCCTAGCTGGAAGCTCAAGGTGTGGGGTTTCATAATGATAGTCATAGTGTAGTTATTAACCCTAGTGTATATGTGTGTGGTAGAGAGTGTGGCCCCAGGGGGGTGAATGAGTGCTAAGTGTTCTCTGTATAGTATGGAATGGGTTGGGGGGAGGGTGTTTGAGGAAAGGTTGCTTCACAGGAAGGGTGGTTGGAAAGGGCAGACTAGATGGGTTTCATAATGATGATAGTCATAGTATAGTTATTAACCCTGGTGTCTATGTGTGTGGTAGGGAGTGTGGCTCCTGGGGGAGACTGAGTGCTAAGTGTTCTCTGTATAATATCTGGAGGATACTGATTGCCTCATACAATAATTGTGCAAAAGAAAATGATTATTATTATTATAATTAATCATCATCATAGCTTTTGATTCTCTTCAGAATATGTAAACCTTGTGTATAGTTTGCTTTCTGCCCCAGGAGGGTGAATGAGTGCTAAGTGTTCTCTGTATAGTATGTAATGGGTTGGGGGGAGGGTGTTTGAGGAAAGGTTGCTTCACAGGAAGGGTGGTTGGAAAGGGCAGACTAGATGGGTTTCATAATGATGATAGTCATAGTATAGTTATTAACCCTGGTGTCTATGTGTGTGGTAGGGAGTGTGGCTCCTGGGGGAGACTGAGTGCTAAGTGTTCTCTGTATAATATCTGGAGGAGGGGGGGTTGAGGAAGGGTTGCTTCACAGGTAGGGTGGTTGGAAAGGGCAGACTATATGGTCCAAGTGGTTCTTATCTGCTGTCACATTCTGTAAGGCAGGGAATTATACATAATCGTTCCAAAATTATTTTAAAAGTCCTTTATACTTGATGTTATCAAAATAAAGATCTTTTTACAGTATTCAAATTCATTTTCTGTTTTAGGGCAAGGATTTACAGACAAAGTTGATCGCCTCAAGCTTGCGGAAATAGTAAAGCAAGTTATTGAAGAACAGACAAACTCTCAAGAAGATTCTCAGTAGCTAAAGTGGTTTCCCTTTTTTTTTTTTTTTTTTTTTTTTTTTTTTTTTTTATTATGAATCTTGCATCTTAAAAACTCTAAAATAGTTTTATGTAAATTATATCACTGAATTTCCACAGTGCTTGAACATACAGCGTAAATGTAGATAGAGGTAAAAAAAAAATCATTGGTACTGTAATTTATTTAGAAAAATATGAAATAATTTTTTCACACTACTGTACTGTTAATAGGTACAAGTCTAGCAGGGAATACACAGCCGTACATGAATTTATAGTATTTTACAAAGGTATGGGTCTTCTCTACTTTCTTCCCCCTAGATAGTCTGCAGGCTGCTGTATACACAAGCTGCTTGTTACTTTCATTGCCAGAGAAGCCTGTGATGTACTGCTGAGCAATATGTTTCAGGCTTTGCTGGCTGTCAGTGCATTAACCTACTTGAAAAGAGTTTTTTGTTTTTTTTTGTGGAATGTAACATACTTCGTTACTCTGGCTAGCAGTTTCCTCAGGAATAATTGGATAGAGCACATGCCTTTGATCTGTTCACCAGCTGCTCTGCATACACATCAATATAATAATTATTCAGCAAGATTCAGTGACATTCAACTACTACGCATGCTCATTATATCTGTTGAGCTTTTTAAGTGAATGGAATGTCTGAGAAACCTTTACAAATTTTAGAAAGAAATTCTGTTTCTGTTCTAGTCCACTTGGTGGCGCTGTTGTACAGTCATAACAGCTACCATATGCATTATAGATGTTGTGCTGTGTTGCCTGTTTATCTTTGTCCTTTTTTTATTACACAATTCTGAGCTTTAATAGATTTCGTTTTAGATAATCTAGTTTTCTATTTTATCATTTTTCTCTCATATCATATATGCATATGTGATATACACTTAGTGTGCCTGAACATGCAGTGAATATCTGCAGATGAAAGTGTCAATTCAGGGGGTTCTTTAGTTGAATTCTTCTCGGCAACAGCATTGGTGTCTTGTGATACAGCTCTAGTGTCCCCTGGCCTTGTCTGCAAAATGGATCTTCCAAGCTTCATCTTGCAAATCTTTGTCATAAACAAGGGTTCAGTTAAATGTACAGCTGTAAACTTGTGATCCTGTTCCAGAATGTATAGGGGTTTTTTTTTCCAGCTTAATACTTTTTTCCATTCATGTTGATTTCTAATAATGTTGGCTTTGTACACTTGTTTGCTAATTGTGAACTGTAATCAGATTTTGGCTGTTTATTTTTAAGTTTGTCTATCTTAGGCAATGTTCCATAAGTAAAGCAGGCATTATGGTTTCATATAGATGCTTTAAAACTGCTAAATATATACTCCTGCAAATGTATATCCTTTGGTCAGAGGTATTATGGCTGTTTTGAAGGCTATCCGGTTGTCCCATCTAGAAGAGGAATAACATTATTACTATTTTGTATCTCTTCGTGATAGGCAAATGATTAAGCCTTGATGATCAGTTATAGTTGTACAACACAGAAATGCCACACATTCAGCAGAACAGCACGTTTCCACACTTTTTATTTTATTACAGAACATTGACAAAAAAATCTAGGCTTCATTTCCTCTTAGAATAGCAAAAATACAGACTGCTGACTTGCATTGTAACTATTTACATCTATCTGTATGAAGGGGTGCCAAGAATGTGCAGTGTCATACCAGAAAAGAACAAGAAATATACTCATTGTATAACTTTTGCCAACCTGACCTTGGCTACTGCTCACAGGAGCTTTTATATAGCAATAGATAGTACAAGTTTTACCGTGATTCATTTATCACATCTGTGTTTTTCAATAATTCATAGTTCTGTGTAGTCAAGGACAGCCACAGGCTACTGATGTTACACAGCTTAGCAGTGGGATGATGAGAATGTTGGGATATGGGGGTGGTAGGGCTTAGGATCCCTTGAATTCATTTTTTGTTCTATTATTTGTATTGTAAAAACATAGGCATTCTGTGGTAGCGCTGAGCCAGAACTAGCTCTGCTATGATTTCTCTTGCACTAGCATCTAAGCGTGGCCATAATATATATTACTTATCAGCCTAAGAACCATAGATGTTTTAAATTGCTGGAACTCTGTCTAACTTTTAGTTGGATTTGCCTTGTATATTCACCAGCGTGGAAGTCTTGCCCACAAATGGCAACTGAGTTGAACTATATAGGTTGTGCTGTGTTGCAGTGCTTAGATTCAGCATATTTTTATAAGTGGTGAAATGTAGTTCTAATATATAGTTGAGATTTTTCTTATGTTTTTTTTTGTATTTTTTTTTTATGATATCACAAAGTGAGTAGAGATGACCCCATAATCTAACCCCACTAATATCAGATTAGTTCATTTTCTCTGTGATTGGTCAGGACGTAGATACTATGGTCCGGATTCACAGTTACGTAGTTTTCCTCTTACGTACGTTGTTTTAAGAATTGAGCTATTACACATGTGTAGTACTTATTTACGCTATCTACGTTTCATTTCTGTACTAAAGACCGCGCTTACGTAATCTACATAAAGAAATGGTACGTAGATAGCGTAAATAAGCTACTACACATGCGTAGTAGCTCAATTCTTAAAACAACGTACGTAAGAGGAAAACTACGTAACTGTGAATCCGGACCTATGTTTCATGTTGAAGAATTACCTTTCAGTGCAGCTCTTATTTGATTTATCTATTGCACTGTTGTGTATATGGATGCTGCCATGTTATCAGTCTTTCAAATCTGTCCTGCAGCTTAGAATTCTGTGAAATCTTTTTATGTTGCTGTCCTTCTTGCTGTATCCACATTAGAGTTTGATAAATTTACAATGTTAGTATCAACATAAAATATGTGGAATTTGGACGGTGCTCATAATATTTGTTTATTAGTGACATTTTTAAATATGAGGACTTATTTAATTTTAATGGAAATTCTTGAATCCTTTATTTGTTATAGGTGAAACCTATTTACTTCAAGTCAAGCTCCTTTTTGTGGAGTTAATAAAATAAAACATTCTCCAATCCTGTAATCATTAGTAGGATGTAAATAATACTTGGCTTCCTAGAGCTTATGACATCTACTGAGGTGCTACCATAATGGCTGCCACATCACAAACTGATTACCTTTGTGTTTTAACAGACTACAACCCAATCACTTAACATTTTGTTATCGTGAATTTTAGTTTTGGGGGTACTGCAGAGTCTTGCATTCAAACATCACTATAAATTAATATATATCCTGTAAATGTCTGCTACTCAGAATAAAAGTGTAGCTGCCTCCACTTGCTATAGATATTTACTTAGCTTATTTGTTTTAATCGCCTGCCCCACAAAGCGATACTAAACTAAGCTTGTCTGCATCTTATTTTCCTTCTGTATCACTCTCCAAGTCTGATGTTTACCTAGAAGAGTTTAAGTTAGGATAAAAAGTTTTGCTCTGAGGATGTTTGTGGCGTTAAAATGTCTAGTACAGTATACGTGTTTGGTTTCAGTAGTTGAGTGTTGTGGATTAAATGTCCCCCTTCAGTGGTTATGTTTGAAAGATAAACTGTATTTATGTTTGTAATTTAAATTTGTTTACACTTGTAAGCAAATTATAGATGTAGTTTGTACATATTTAATTTGCCACTCTAATACATTTAATTGGTAATATAGACCTTAATTATTCCTGACATTTTATGTAAGTCTTGATCAGTTTATTCTTTGTTCATTAGAGATAAATGCAGGGAGAGCAACCACATTAATGACTGGTTATGTAACGATACATATTCATGTTTTAACTTCTTTGCAACCAAAGAAATGTGTACCCCCTGTCAGCTAAAGACTTGTGATCCTTGTTATATGAAATTAAGCGCTATAAACTTGACCTATTTTGTAAAAGTGCATTGTAAAAGAAACATGATTATACCTTATGGAAGTAGTCCAACAATGTGTTGTGCTGTGTGTAAGTGCATGTTCTATTTAAAGCAAGCAGCTTTTTTATGTATTTTTATTTTATTTGTTTATATGTAAAGAAAAATTAATTGGAGTTTCAACAGCTATTTTGTCCGTTAAACCAACAGCTTAACTATAGGAACCTGAACCTTTCTTACTTTACAACAACATACACTAAAATGTAGAAAGCAATACTCCTTTTTATTTAATTATATTTTTTTGATTGTTCTACAAAAGCGTTACTAATACCTCTTTCAGATCGCCACTAAAACCTGGGTTTTTGGTGGTGATCTGAAAGGTACAAGGGTTCTAATCCTGGGTCTAATAACCCGGGACTCGGACATGGCAAAAAAAGAAGGGTTTTCCCTGTGTCCAGTGGCAAAGTGAAAGGTGCTGACCTGGGTTTCCAACCTGGGTCTCACCTAATACACCCAATTGGAGGGATTTGTTTACGGTTGCTATGCAACCGTAAACACGTCCCTTCCTGGGAGCCGTGTGCAGCCCCTTCACAATGTCAGGGCAGACCCAGGACCCAGAACTTTCTGTGTCTACCCTGCTGGATTTAATAGGGGTTTTTGTTAAAAACCTAGCAATAACCTGGGTTGAAAATCCTGGGTTATTGCCGGGGTGGAGATCTGAAAGCAGTATGACCCAGAACACCTGGTAAAACCCTGAAAGTCACTGTATTGAAAAAAATAAATAGAGATGTAAAGCTTGCTTTCCAACTGCCAGGGAGACATACGAAATTTGTACAGAACTCCCTGACTCCTGCAGACTGGGCCACCCTCCTGCATTTGGCCTATCATCATTCCACATCAAATAAACACAATTTCAAATAAAATTCTACTTAACACTTTCTAATTTCATTAAAATTTGGTATAATAAATGCAGCCATGAAAGAAAACCTCCAAATCCTAGGCTATGTACACTAGTTTTGAAGTCATATGCCTTTAAACCTACCATCTTTTTTTAACAAAAAAACATTTTTAACTTATCATTTTTTAAATTGCATTTACAGCTCACCTTATTGACCTGAAGAGTTTTGCAAGATGTCATTAGAAACGTTTTTTTAATTACAGCAGTATGTTTAAAGAAAAATTTAACATTTTCGCAGCCAATTTTTTTGTAATTTTATTTATTATTTTTAAATCTCAAAAATTGTTCATACTGTTGTTAATAAATCCTCAAAGGTTTTATTTTTGGATCATGATGGGATCACCTACTACAAGAGGTTTCACATTGGACTTTTTGTTAAAATTATGAAAATGAGAACTATTTAGGCCTGTTCATTACTAGGTTACCATGGAGACTGGAAGTGAAGCTGACGTCAGCACTGACTGACATGATCCCAAAGTAAAAATTTGGTGATTTATTAATTTCAACATAAACAACTTCAGAATTTTTTTTCCCAAAATGTTAAAATCAACCTCTTGATTTTGAAAATATAACATTTTTAATCTTTATTGAAACATACTGCTGTGTTATTTTCCCATAAAAAGAGGTTTAACATGAGCCCAACTCTCTAATAGGTGAGTTGTAAATGCAATAAAAAAAAAGGTAATAGAACATTTTTCGTTAAAAATGGTAGCAATAAAGCATATAACTTCAAAACTAGTGTACCTATCAGCCTAAGATTTGGGGTATTTCTTTACACCCATCGCAGCATTTACTGTACTAAGTTTCATTACAATCTGAAATGGTCGGTTTAAAACCCTGTGTTAATTTGGTGTAGAATAACCCGTCAGTAAGTCTGCTGTGTTTAGCAAATATCTCTCCTCAACAATAACTATTGAAAAATATATTCAGTTCTAACGGGGTAATCAAACGATAACCTATAATTGTGAATTATTTTAGTAGCTCTTTATAAAAATAAACACAAAATCTAATCGGTGTAGTGGTCCAGTTGCTAAATAGAAAATAGAAAAAAAAATGTTTTTTTAAATAGAATATACCTTATCTGTACACATCACTACAGTATTTTATGGGAAATTTAACTGCATTTTACTTACGACAAGAAATGCTTATTTTTTTTGAACAAAGTCTCAATAATATTAAAGTCAACTAAGAAATTATTGTGCTGCAGATTTTAATGCTAACATGTACAGATGTACTATTTATGGGCACATCTATGTAAATTGTAAAATAATAGAATAAATGTTTGAGTTTCTTTAAACTGATGTCAAGAAAAATATTAGTTATAATTATCATTTGAAGATAAAAAGATTAAACACATTTCATTTATTGCAAGGATTTTTGAATGAAATAATCTTGTCTAATCTATTGCTCTGTTCATCATCCTTAAACCATCTCATTTCTTCAGTGTATTAAACATGTTTAATTTATCTTGCAATGTTTATTGTATGATGTCTTTGACATTTTTTTCAGACCAGTATTATAATGTAAATATACATTAATGTATATAAAATGATTTTACATTAAACTACAATAGTCTCTTGACTTTACTGGAACATTGATAAATGTCTGTTTCTAGAAATGTAAATGAAAAAGTGTACATTGTCATAATGGAAATAAAATCTGTGCTTAGGCTTACTTGGTGCTACTCTTCACATATAAGGATTTTTAAGGTCGTAATATTTGGGTGGACATGCAGTTTGGTCTGGTGGTACCCAATTTCACCTTTCGTCTATTTGGTAAGTGGCTTGAGAAGGTTCGCTGCCACCAGTGTTGCCTCAAACAATTTCTGAGTCAGTTTGTGGGGGTAAGTGATGCTTATTCAACTTTTAATCCATTTATAAAATAGAGAAATTAATTGGAAGAGCCTCAGAAGGGAGGCTTTTCCAATTAACTACACTTAATGTAACTTTTACCTTTCACTCCTTGGCAGCATAGCACACAGGGTAGTCTCCACGGGGCGGGAGCCAATACAGGAAAAGTAAAGATACACATAAATAGGCCCCTCCTCCGGGGCTCCATGTCTTTTTCTTCCTCCTCCCCATGGCAGCACATACATTGGGTAATTCCCCATTGTCCTCTGGTACCAGGGCAGGAAATGTGAAGACCCGGTAGTAGTATAAAGGGACCTCCTCTTCCGTCCACCGGTGTCTTTTTCATTTCCTGCGTCCTAGTACCAGGTTAGGATTAAAAAACATTGTACTTACATTGGCTCCGGTCTGTCCTCTGGAGGACAGCGGGAGCGGAGGTGTTTTCTGCCGGCCTCCTTCGTTCCAGCAGGCTCCGAGCACCGCATCTGCTGCAGTGAGCGGCCGGAAGCCGTCTGCCGCGCGCCTTTGGCCCGCGCGGCAGCAGTAACTATAGGTCACTTCCACAGGAAGTGACTTAAAGCGCTAGAGGGGCACAGCATCTTGCCGGAGCCCATCATCAGTGTGCTGGACGCTATTTAAGGACATCTAACCTGATGCTACCGGTCGGCAGGAAGCCTTCAGAACATCAGGATGTCTAAAGAGAAACGGCAGCCGACCAGGAGGTCAGGGTAAGACTGAAAAATATTTTTTTCTTACTTTTTACTTAGTTAGAGATTTTTGTACAAAATTTAATATAGGTATTTAGTTTTCAGGTCAGGTAGCTAGATAGAGTAGCTAGGTAGTTAGCTCTATAGTTATATATTTATTTATTTATTTTTATTTAATTATATTTAGTTATATTTATATTATTATATATCTATATATTGCTTGAATTTTTCTTCAATAGATAGGTAGTGAGTATACCTATCTTATTTCTTAGGTCCGAGACCAGCAAAAGCAGGAAGGACTCTGAACCTTCTAAATCTAAGTCCAAAACTCCCACAAACTTCAAGTGTGTTGCTTGTGATGTAGATCTGCCTGAGTCTTATAGAGAAGATACATGTATAGAATGTATAGCAAAAAGGCAGATGCAACCCCCTTATCAAATGGCGGAATTTTTGAATATGTTAAAGGCATTTCTTGCTGACACATTTGTCACAAAAGAGGATTTACAAAAGAAATCTAGTAAGTGCCCCAGATCTGTGAGGCTTTGCCGCCTCAAGAGGCCTGTTCTTTAAATCCAGACCTTGTTGAAAATTTACTGAAGTTAATATATAAAACACTCAATGTCCAGGAAGCCAGGGAGGATACTTTCCTGCAGGACATAATATTCCAAGAAACTAGGAAGAAGGTTAGGGTTTTCCCAGTATCCCCTATTGTTAAAGAACTTATCACAGATGAGTGGAAGGTGCCGGATAAAAAATTCTGTGCCGCTAACAAAATATCTAAGACATACCCATTTGCCATAGAGGATTCCCGTACATGGGATGAACCGCCCCGAGTAGATGCGGCTATATCTCGCATATCTAAAAAAACAACTCTCCCCTTAGAAAATGCCAACACTTTTAGGGACAACATGGAGAGAAAAGTGGAAGTGTGCCTGAAAAAGGCACATTCCCTAGCCGGGGCGGCCCTTAGGCCAGCAGTGGCATCTGCAGTAACCTCCAGAGTCATGCGGGCATGGTGTTCCACGTTGGAACAAAATATGGCAGATGGAGTTAAAAGAGTAGAACTAGCAAAATTATTGCAGGATATTCAGTTAGCAACTGAATTTTTATGCGAGGCATCGTTAGACATTATAAAACTGGCTTCAAGATGCATTGCTTCTAATTCAGTAGCAAGACAAGCTCTATGGCTTAAACCATGGATAGCAGACAGCCAGACGAAGAATCGGTTAGGTGCTATTCCATTC
>WWET01000346.1:0-15732 GCA_011038615.1 Limnodynastes dumerilii
TTTGAGCGCCTAAGCCCTACCTCATACCCCCTACCTCTTAGTATGGAAGAATTCCAGTGGATTCTGATTGGGTTGATCAGCAGCGCGCATGCACACAGAATGGAAAATCACCTAGAGTCCAATCTAAACACACAGAAAATAAAGAAATTTTGAAGCCCTGGATCCAGTCCATTCAGTAGAATATGCAAACTGCAAGTGTGGCTGCTTTAGTGAATACATTTAAAGTTACATAGGAGGAAAATTATTACCCTTCCCTACATCTGCAACATTCTCCTCTCTGGCTTCCTTCTGGTTTGTATCGCACCCCTACAATCTATACTAAGTGGTGCAGCCAGATTCATTTTCCTCTTCCAATGCACTGCCTTCACCTCTCCTCTCTGTCAATCTCTACACTGGCTTCCTGTCCCTTTCAGAATTCTCTTCAAACTCCTCACCACAACTTACAAGACTCTCTCCTCCTCCACCGCTCCCTACCTCTCCTCCCTTATCTCCATCCACCCCCACCCTCCCACTGTCTACTCCACTCTGCTGGTGACAATTGCCTTAACTCCAACCTTATAACCACTTCTCACTCCCACATCCAAGACTTCTACCGGGCTGCCCGTCTCCATTGGAGCGACCTACCACATCCTATCAGGCAATCCAGAACTCTCCAATCCTTCAAACGCTCCCTTAAAACCCACTTCTTCAGGCTAGCCTACCCTTCCTCCTCCTAAGCTTACCTGCCCTCCCCATCTTTATCACATGTTTGTTCACCCTCTCTCACTTAGCATGTTAGCACTTATGAGCAGGCTCCTCCTCCCTCCTGTCATCATCTCTCTACCCTGTCCTCATCACCTTTTTCTCTCTACTGTCTATCTCTCTCCTTATTCATCTGCTCCTACACACATATCCAGAATCTTTATTTTCCTTACATATTGTTCCGCTATTTTTGTACTGTATTTTATTTTTGTTTTGTACATGTATTCCTTATTCATGTTTTTATACCCTCTGTTAATTATTGTATTGTATATGTAACTATTGGCTTTGCTATTGCCTCTGTACGGTGCTGCGGATACCGTGTGGAGCCTTATAAATAAACGTTAATAATAATAATAATAATAATAATAATAATAATAATAATCAGTTGTGTTCTCTTCTATTTACTACAGTTTGCTACAAGTAAAACAGGAAGGAAGGGGGGTTATCATCATTGGCCAAATACATGGCAATGATGCAGAATATAAAATAAACCTGTGAAGGCACACTGTATGGAAATACCCTGTTTTTATTTAGCAAAATAATGTCATCTTACTACTGTTTTCATATATTTGAATAAAAAATATTGTAGGTTTACATCATATTAATAAAGTTTGCTATTGATATGTAGTTGTATATTTTATAACGTTTTATTCAGACCAATGTCTAAAATATATATTTTTTTGTCTGGAAGTATTATTTTTTTCTTTGTTTTAATAAGAAAGATATTTTTTTTTCTCTTATCCCACCCTTTTTGCCTAACAATAATGTTTTTGTGAATGAGATTGTGGATATGATAGAGACCAAATCTATTCTAAATCTTCTTGAACATCTCCTGCAACATTAGGATATGCAGCTATACTGTAGGTCCCTTCTTTGGGATGCCTCAGTGGCAAACGCAGGATTTTGAAAGGGGAGTTTCCAATGCGTATAATACATGTGGTATAAGACAGGGGTCTGTACATGGCACACTACATAAAGTACATGTGGCGACATATTAGGTGTAATACAATCAAAGGTATTTGATTCAATTTATATAGTTTAAATATCAGTGCCAGTCGCGCTAAAATAACTGCAGCCGGACTAGAAATACTAAAAGAGGGTCCTACACCCTCTAAAATGGAGTAAAATGGAAATTAAGTATAGTATTCCAGTTAGGCGCTGTATATATGTACACAAAAAATCATAAAAAATGGATATAAAAATATCAAATTAGCAATATAAAAAATATTAAAAAGCAGGTGTGACATCTACTAAAGAAACCAATCCTTAGGAATAATGTGAACGATCAAGGGAATCAAAAAACGATCTACATATATGGACACTATTTAAAGGCACATTGGGGTAGATCCAGAACTACGTGTGGCGTACGTATATTCGCGGAGCGTATTTTCGTACACGTAAGTTCGCTACACTCCCCTCGGCACACCCCTTGCACGGACGTATTTTGTCAAAATACGCTACCCAAACCCTACCTTAACTTTTTCAAACGTAACAGCATACGTCCGCTAACGGACGTAATTGACTATGCGAACGTACGCAGCTTAGCACGCCCATACTGTACACTTTAAATACCACCCCCGCCTACTTCACGTAAAACGCACGTATTGTTGACTAACGTAAATTTGGCACGCCCACACGTAAGTATTTACGTTAGACATACGTGAATCACCCATACGTTCAAAATTACGCTACGTGAATGTGCGTAATTTCTATGGTGCGCATGCGCAGTGTGTTCAAAATCTGCGAATTTACGTCCCCGCCATGCGTAAAATCGCGGGGAAGCGTAGTTCTGGATCTGCCCCATTATTCCTAAGTATTGGTTTCTTTAGTAGATGTCACACCTGCTTTTTAATATTTTTTATATTGCTAATTTGATATTTTTATATCCATTTTTAATGATTTTTTGTGTGCATATATACAGCGCCTAACTGGAATACTATACTTAATTTCCATTTGATTCAATTGCTTATGTATATATAGCTTGCATGCATTTTTTGGGAAAATTTAAAACAAAAAAGGAAACCATGACACATGTACAAATTCTACATGTGTAAAAGTCTTAAGAAACTTGACTAACACTATGATTTATGACATTTTACAATATTATGATATGAACATACAAGCCATATTCTTGCAAAGCAGAAGGCTCAGCAAAATCAGTTCCCACAACCCATGAAATTCCTGGATATCAATACAGACCAATGTAGTGTGGTTTCCAGGAGTGTCAAATCTAATTACAATACTGGGCCACCACCTATTTCATGGCCTCTATGTTCTAGTATTTTGTTACTGAGTTCATGTTTGTAACCTTACCATCTAAAAGTTTTTCTTTTAAATTAAGCTTTCATACAGATGTTGCATATTCATCACCTATCTAATATTTAGTGGCCACTTGTCAACATATTTTATAGTACTTGCATTTAGTTATGTTAGTGATTGTACAGAAAAATGTATAAGGGCTGACATTTGCGTCACACTGTCCTGACATGACACATTTCTGTGACATTACTGAGCTAAATGAAAGCTTAGAAAAAATATATTGCATCTACTTTACAGAGATCCTTTAGGATGTTAGGGTTATTACCACTATTTCTCTGTTTATACATATGATATATGTAACATACATGACACTATCATAATCTTTGTTGACCTTGTGCAGCATATACGAGCATTGGGGCTAATTTTATCTTCTCATAAGTACTGCGTTCCTACATCAGTTGAGGCTGATATAGTGTAGACTTACTTGATAGCAGAGAGGAGGGAACATGTCCCATTGCATGCCCCTAACTCCTAGCCAATCGATATCCCACCCTTCGAGTTCCAAAGGTGCACCTTCCCGTTCTACGAATATCTGGGCCCAATGATGAACGAGTGTCCACTGACCAATGCCCGCCAGCCATGTTTAACCAAAGATAATGGGAAAAAACACAGTCTAGCCATACACATCATAATCAACTCAGAGACAACCTCCAAAGCATAGAATTTAAAGAAAAGAGAAGTGGGGATGGGAGGGTAGACGGGAAGACCGGCAAAGTCAGAACGAAACCAACGGGGGCGAATACTCCAAAACCTCCAGGGTGAAACCACAGCCAATCAGCCACCCCACTAAGGAGAAAAAAAGGAGAAAGTCCCCAGTGCTCCCATAGTAGACGAGCGATGGTTAGTCTGGCTCGTCCTGACTCGAGTTCTGCTAACTATCTTAACACTACCATCCATCCTTAAACATCATAAAACATTCATTCAGTCTAACATATTTTTTTGTATGCCCATGACTTCCATCCCCCTAAGGCCATAATTCTGAAAAATTGGGTGCCAAAGCACGCGGGAGGAGACCTATCCCTGTGAGCCAGCCAGTTCTGGCCTCCGGGATGGGCCTCCCCCATGTATAGTTGCGCCAGTGAAACCGGGCAAACTCTAACGTCGTTGTGGGGCTTCAGAACAATCCAACGTCCCAGGCAGGTAATGGACTGATCCACAAAATGCAAATTGCGAAAAAGCAGACCCGACTCCGTCGCTGTTTTGCTTGACACCACAAGTTCAGAAACCTGGAAAGCCCTGAAAAAGGCCCAAGAATATGCTACACTAATGAGCCCGGCCTCAAACATGTGCCAGCTACCTCCCCAAGACACTGACAAAACCCTAAAGCATCTGCATACTGTCGTGGGTCAGGCCCAGAGGGCCTCCTCCATGCCCAGCCCTGCAGTACATGAGAAATAAAGAAACTCTTTGTAAAATCACGCCCTCCAGTGACCTTGGAGTAAAACGCAACCCCTGCCTTATTTTCGTCCCACATCCAGTGTAAGAGGGCAGCTCTGACCGACTTACCTCGGCTAACCTTGGCTTCCTTGTAGGACAACCACTGTTGCCACACCTGTTGGTATTTCCGTAGCATGGCCGGGCCAGAAAGCTGTCCACCAGAGACCTCAAGCCGGCCAAACAATCTGCCAAAGATGAGATGGCATGACAAGCTAGACGCATGGGCCTGCGGTACCAGCTCCCTGAACCTGGGCCAGTCAAAACATGAAAGCGCGTCGGCATGGCGGGCGTGAAACTTAATGTTCAACTTCAAAAAGTGTAGAACTAAGCGCCGGATTTACAATCTTGGACGTATTACACATACATCCTTAATTTACCGATAATAGCTACTACGCTTGTGTAGTAACTATTTTATGTAATCTATGTATCTTTTTGTTGTGTAGATTGCGTATATGCGGTCTTAAAGACTTTGATGCCCAAATACGACAAACAAGTGGTGGGACCCTCAGTCTTGTCCACTGTGACGGGAACCCCTAAAATGCCAAAACAGAGCATTCACAGAAAACAAGGCCCGAGCACAAACGTCCGATGAAGTGGGACCGATGAAAAGGAAATCGTCAAGGTGGTGCACCATGGAAGAATGCCCAGCTCCAACCGACACTGTGTAGGAAAGAGCTAAAGTTCTCAAACAGCGCACAGGAAAATCGAGCAGCCCATTGGTAGACAGTAGTCGACGAAAAACCCCTGTGGCAACCTGAAACCCATAAACCTAAAGGAATCAGGGTGCAGCAGGAGCAGACAAAACGCTGATTCGATGTCCAGTTTTGCCATGACCATTTTCGTGCACGATAGCGTCCGCAGATTCAAATGACTGGTATCGAACCGAACAAGCGTCCGGGTCAATAGCATCATTTACCGACAAGACCTCAGGATATAACAAATGCTGGATCAGGCGGAACTTTCCAGGTGATTTCTTGGGGACCACACATACTGGGGACAAAATTAGGTCTGGAATGGGCGGAACGGGAAAAGGGCAGCTAAGGCCAGCTAATCGCTGCAGACGCACCTCCTCCATTACCTTGGCTAAGACCACTTTGGGCAATAGGCTGGTGGACCTCAGGTTACTGCCAGTAATAACTTGGGCCCTAATGGGCAACCTAAAACCAAAACTAAAACCGTTGCGCAACAAGGATGCCACTTGACGATCCGGGTAAATGTCCAACCATGGACGCATAACTACAACCTTAATTGGGGACGGCGCCTTGCCCAACTGCCCTGGCAGGCAGGGAGGGCCCTTTTTCCTGAGAAAGGTGGTCTAGGCGGGAATGATCTGGAGGAGTTACATTCTTTGGCAAGGTGAGGACCTCTGCAGCACGAACATGCATGTCGATATTTACATCCAGCCCCCCTTGTGCATCTCCCGTTATTAAACATGAAGCACTTGCCCTTACCTGGATTAAAGGACTGGGCCCGAAAGAACAATTGAGAAACTCGCAGCCATAGCGCCATGTCGTGAGAGCTGAAAGCAATGCTCTTTTGGCCGTCAAACTTCTTACGGAAATGTTCATCCTAAGTTAACCATAAACCAGCTTGCGGCATGTCTATCCTGTATGACATAGAGGCACTTCCACACATCCATATATTCGTTTGGTCTACGTTCTAAATAACAGGTTGTAAAAACTATAAAACAGCCCAGACAATTAACAAAGGTTTTATATTTATCTTCGCCTATGCCACCTTTGGCTTTAGCCGCTGCCAGGCCTTTATTACTCTCATAGGTCACGCAAAACAAGTCAACGTATTGACCTTTGTTAATGCGCTCCTTTGTGGATGTTCGAATATGCCATGACACTTCAGTGATGTCGCATAAGATGGGGGGGAGGGCCAGAACCCTTGTGGGGGGCTTCACGTCTAAGGGCGTCGACCTTTTTTTATTAGCTTTCTTCCCTAGGGTTTTTTTGAGAAGCTTCATGACCTTGCTAGGTCGCAATTGTGAATCGGACGATGAAGCGCTTGAGCTGACAGTCCCTACTGATGAACATTCACCACCCAGATAATTGTGACTCACCAATGTCAACACCCTCTCTGGAGCCACGTGCAGAACAGGCTGCAACCACTGCACCCTGTCCGGAAGGCCCCAGCTGTTCGTCTTCGAGGTTTCTAGGTTCCTCCTGTGGTATAGAGATGACTCCTGGAAGACAAAGGCTGTTGCTGAGTTAGGGATACCAGAAAAGAATGGGTAAGGGTAAGGTTCTGCATATACAGTCAGGTGCATAAATATTGGGACATCGACACAATTTTCATATTTTGGGCTCTATACACCACCACAATGGATTTGAAATGAAACAAACAAGATGTACTTTAACTGCAGACTTTCAGCTTTAATTTGAGGGTATTTACATCCAAATCAGGTGAACGGTGTAGGAATTACAACGGTTTCTATATGTGCCTCCCACTTTTTAAGGGACCAAAAGTAATGTGACAAACTAAACAATCCTAAATCAAACTTTCACTTTTTAATACTTTGTTGCAAATAATTTGCACTCAATTACAGCCTAAAGTCTGGAACGCATAGACATCACCAGATGCTGGGTTTCATCCCTGGTGATGCTCTGCCAGGCTTCTACTGCAAATGTCTTCAGTTCCTACTTGTTCTTGGGGCATTTTCCCTTCAGTTTTGTCTTCATCAAATGAAATGCATGCTCAATCGGATTCAGGTCAGGTGATTGACTTGGCCATTGCATAGCATTCCACATTTTAGTGTTAAAAAACTCTTTGGTTGCTTTTGCAGTATGCTTTGGGTCATTGTCCATCTGCACTGTGAAGCGCCGTCCAATGAGTTCAGAAGCATTTGACTGAATATGAGCAGATAATATTGCCCAAAACACTTCAGAATTCATCCTTTCCATTGGCAGCCATACATGCCCACGCCATGACACTACCACCACCATGTTTCACTGATGAGGTGGTATGTTTTGGATCATGAGCAGTTCCTTTCCTTCTCCATACTCTTCTCTTCCCATCACTTTGGTACAAGTTGATCTTTGTCTCATCTGTCCATAGGATGTTGTTCCAGAACTTTAATGGCCTTTTTAGATGTTGTTTGGCAAACTCTAATCTGGTCTTCCTGTTTTTGTGGCTCACCAAAGGTTTACATCTTGTGGTGAACCCTTTATATTCACTCTTATGAAGTCTTCTCTTGATTGTTGACTTTGACACATATACATCTACCTCCTGGAGAGTGTTCTTGATTTGGCCAACTGTTGTGAAGGGGTTTTTCTTCAGCAGGGAAAAAATTCTTCTGTCATCCACCCCAGTTGTTTTCCGTGGTCTTCCGGGTCGTTTGGTGTTGCTGAGCTCTCCAGTGCATTCTTTCTTTTTAAGAATGTAACAAACAGTTGATTTGGCCACACCTAATGTTTTTGCTATCTCTCTGATGGGTTTCTTTAGATTTTTCAGCCTAATGATGGCTTGCTTCACTGATAGTGACAGCTCTTTGGATCGACAGCAACAGATTCTAAATGCAAATGTCACACCTAGAATCAACTCGAGACCCTTTACCTGCTTAATTGATGATGAAATAACGAGGGAATAGCCCACACCTGTCCATGAAATAGCTTTTCAGTCGATTGTCCCATTACTTTTGGTCTCTTAAAAAGTGGGAGGCACATATAGAAACTGTTGTAATTCCTACACCGTTCATCTGATTTGGATGTAAATACCCTCATATGAAAGCTGAAACTCTGCAGTTAAAGCACATCTTGTTTGTTTCATTTCAAATCCATTGTGGTGGTGTATAGAGCCCAAAATATGAGAATTGTGTCGATGTCTCAATATTTATGCACCTGTCTGTATGGATATTGATAATTGGACTGCAGTTGCGGTGCTGATATCGGGGGGCCTGAGGTAGGTTGCTAAGGTGCTTGCATGAAAAAAGGCGGGGGATACTGAGGGCAGGGGGCCCCATGGTAGTAAGGAGACAGGCCACTATTATGTTGAGGGTGGCAAGGGGGAATCAATGGGGTTGCAGGAGCCATTTGAGAACCCGAGGCCGGGCCACCAGTATCAGTGATAGTAAAAAGAGAACCCACTGGGCTGTCTGTAGGAAAGAGTCCATGAAGTAATTGTGAAAGGCCACCCTCATGGGTATCCGGAATCCAGTTAGGTGAGGACTAGGCTGAATGGCTGTGCTGCGGTGAAAAGGCTGCAGCTTGAGAGCTTGTCCCTGCAATTATCTGCCTGTCCCTGGACCTGCTGCCCCTATGGGCCACCCTTTGTACCACTCCTTCCCCTGGGTATAGCAGCTGCTACTCTTTGTGAGGACTGGGAGGCACAGCCAGCATTAGAAATGCCAGGTGAATCCCAGGGGGGGAGGGCACCGATACTAAGTTCACTTGGGCTGCCTCCCCTGGATGTCATGCCAGCATTGGTGGTGCAGCGCTGTTGCCGACAGGAGGACCCATCAACTGCACTCCATTGCAGACTCCTGCCCCGCCTCCCGCAGGCTCCAGAGTCAGATTCAGCAACTCTGGCCCGGTGGCAAATCCAAGATGGCGGCCGCCATCCCGACTTCCGGTGACATCACCTGCCGGTGACATGGACCGGAAATGCCTTCCGACGCGGAGTTGGCGTCCCGCAGTTTCAGAGGCACAAAGCAGGACAGGACCTGGCAAACAGAGGTAACTAAAGGCACAAGAGGAGTGAAAGCAATAAAAACGAGTGAATAGCGAAACATTAAGAACAGGATAAAATAGAGATAAGAGCCAGTGAGTTAAGATAGAATGGAAGAGGTAAAGAAGACAATTAAACAAATGCAATGGGTACACTGTGACACAATACTCAGCCTTCCAAAACGGAATAGAGAATGAAGAAGAAAATGGCTGCCAGCCCTTATACCCCTTATGAGCCCGCCCTCGACCCGCCCACCCTCTATTTTACTATTGGCTACCCTCTAATTGATACCTTGGTAAATGTGAGGTGGTGGCAGCCAGCAGCCGAGGAGTTTATATGTCCTCCTGCTTAAGGCAGCACTCGGTTGCATTTCTCTGACTTTTGTTTTAAATATAGAAAGTTATGATTAGTTGCTGGGTAGTAGCAAGAGTGCTGGGGCTTTTTTTGTATTTTTGTAAACTCCCCTTTCCTTACAGCACCTGCTGAATAATTACCTTATAAATTGATTTGAGCAACCTCCATTTTCTGTGTTTGTTTCCTCCATTTTGTGTGTTTGTTTCAAAGCGTGTCTGGGATAGCAGCTGACAGGGGGTGCTGTTTCAGAGTAGCTATTTTGGAGACTTGGGGACCTCTGCCAGGGGGTGAGCTCTCAATTAAAAATACATAATATATGACCCAAAGTTAGAACCACCAAAATAGAGAAGCCTTGTAAGTGGCTGGTGGTTTACCATATATCTACAGATGTATGTAATTGATTCTCTGACTTTTATTTTAAATACAGAAAGATATGGTTAGTTGCTGGGTAGTTGCAAGAGTGCTGGGTTTTTTTTTGTATTTGTGTAAACTCCCCTCACCTTACAGCACCTGCTGAATAATTACCTTATAAACTGATGTGAGCAATTTTTTGTATATAAATATATATATATATATATATATATACACACACACACACACATCTATTGATTATTTAGCTATGTAATGTTTTAGTAGTGGGTTAAATTAGCAATACTTCTCTGATTTTTTATAGATACTATCACTTGCCATTTTGTGTTTAGTTGAGTGTGAATCGGCAGTCAGAATGGCAGAATGGGTGTTTTCTAAAATGAGGACTGAGGAGAAGCAATCGATCATCCCCAGGAAGAAATGGCAGCGGCAAATGAAAAGTATTTATCAATCCTTAACCCATATCCTAATCCTTACCCTAATCTTCCCCTGCCATTACTCTAACCCTAACCCTCTCCTCCCGGCAGTCTGCTCCTAAGACTCTCTTCAAGACAGCCTGATTCCCATCCCCGCAGCCGGACCCTAAGACTCCCCTCCCCACAGCCTAACTCTAAGATTTCCTTTCATGCAGACTAACCCTAAGAGTCTTCTTATATACTAACCTCATGTCTGGTACAGGGTGGCGGGTCTGCAATGGACACAGGGTTTCAAAAATAATGAATGGGTAAGTATGCTGAAAAATACATTTGGCATATGTACCCATTCATTAATAAAATCTTCTAATTATTGCTATTTTCGAAATACAGACTGATGAAAATTAGCTTTCAGCTGTCTGTATTTCGTAAATAGCATTTTCTTTACGGAGAGTCAAGCTCATTCTCCTCTTGTATACCAGTGATTCAGTAACTACTGGTCAAAGAGAAGGTGGCACTGACTTCTTCCATCATTTGCTTTGACAAGTTGCTTGTGTCTAATGAAGTTTCAATTCAGTGCTTTCAAGTCCATATAAACTCTTAATCAAAGGAGGAGAGATGCGGGAGCCTGACAGCTGTCTGCATCCTAGGCTCCCTTTAATTACTGGTGAAAGGGAGGGGTGGACAGCCGAGACATGTAAAAGAAACAATTGTCTCATAAAATCTACCCCCTTTTCAGCCCTTTTACAGTAACAATAGTCTGAGGGTTGTTTTGGCCCCTTGTATAAATAAGTATTGTTAGGGCTTTTGTGTTAATAGATTTATTCTTAGTTAAAGGAACAAACAATTTTTTTAATTATACACAATGGAGAGTGGTAAAGGCCCCACTTCCATTCTTCTGTGTATATAATTATTGTCAATGCTATTTAAGAAGTCAGTGCACTGTATGTATAAATAGGCATATAAACTATTCAAAAGACCATATTTACAATAATGATAGATAGATAGATAGATAGATAGATAGATAGATAGATAGATAGATAGATAGTGTGTGTGTGTGTATGTGTGTATCTGTGTATGTGTGTGTGTGTGTTTGTGGTGTACAATTACTTGTTACAGTCAAGCTTGTCTAGACATTCTTAGACGAGTTCAACTTATAGCCGAATGAAAAGCTGCACTTGTCCTGTCAGAATATGTATAGAATTATACTTATTAATATTTATATATTTAGTAAGGAATGTTTTCATAGTAATGAGGTCAAAAAGGTTATATAAAAATTCTGGTAATTAAGCTAGGCTTTTCCAGACAGAGGGCCTGATTCAGATTTAATAGGAAATTGCGTACATAGCCTCCATAACGGTGGCTAACGCATGGAATTTCTGATTCACAATACCGCACATAAGATAAAAGGATACTCCCCCTGTGTATCTGTGCCCTGGGGACAACCTTAAATATTTTAAACGCAACTCTGTGTATGCGGATTATAGAATCAAACGTAAGGGCTAAATCCAGCCCTTACCTTACAATTTAAATGGCAAAGCATACCCACTACGCAAATTTCGTATGCATGGTGGGAGGCCCAGCCCTACCTTGTGGGGGATGATTTCCACACAGGACGCAGCATTGAGCAATTGCGTTCTGTTGTGGAATTATAATTAATGTACATGTGTAGTATCTATACAAATATGACTTATGTACGTTGCGTACCAGGGCCGGTGCTAGGGTGTTTGGTAAAAAAAATACCTTGTGAGTGTCATAAAAACAAGGCTCAGGCTATTCAATCCCTTCTTTTCTGTCTTCAGGCTTCCATTATGCCCCTCTTCCTTTCTCTAAACCACCTTGTCTGTTCTTGTCACCTCAAATATGACTTATTACAGATATAGCCACTAGCTTGGACAGCCGATAGCCTAAAGTTTGTTTCTCCTTTACACAAAGCTTTTTAGAATCATCATAAACTCAAAATGATCTTTTTTTTACCGCTAAGTAATGTTTCATATCCAAGCTGATTTGACACATGAATTTGTAAGAAAACCGAGACATGAAGGACCTGATTCATACTTAAGAACGCAATAGGTTCCTAAATATACGTAACTAACAGCAATGAAACTCCCCGGTTTTTAGGTTCTTATGTGATTTTACATAGGGCACCCTTAACTGTGGTTTCGTGTTTCAATGCGTAGGGCGTCTATTAAAGATCGCTAGTACATAACCGCGCCTTTGTTGCGTGATTCAAATGCCTCCCTTCACCCATTTCTGCGTATCATCCTATTTACTTATTCATGGAACGCTCATTTTTGCATATGTTACTACGAACCTACAGATTTTAAATTCGTAGTGTATAAGCACGGAATTTGAGAACATAAGTCCAACGCAAATAGGGTATAAAAGTTACTACGCATACGCATTGCATCCATTCTTAAAGATATGCACCTTAAATCGGAAGCATTCTTAAGTGTGAATCAGGGCCGAAGTTATTAATTCATATTTAATATGAAAATAAATCACAATGCTTACATGCTCATATACAAAAATTATAATAAAATTACTTACAAAACTGTTTATTATAAAATAAAAAGGTGAAAATGCAGAAATCAGAGTTATGTAAAGATACTTCCTGGGCTGGGACAATGTTACATCAGTATATAAAGCCGAAAAAATGGCTGCAGGTATATATTGATCCATTGGCAAATAGCTGGAGAGAGATCTGCTGCGGGATCTGCACACACAGCGGTGTGTATAATGGAACACAAGTGTATAATAATACGAGGAATATAATGCAACCACTGAAGAGTAAATACCATAGATGTCAAAAAGTTTGGCAGCCTGTGTCCGTTGTCACAGAAGCATATAGTGTCCCAAAGAGCAAGCCACTTTTATTCAGTGCCACAGACACTACCACGGAGCACAGGGAGAGGCAAACAATGAACAAATCAAACACAAAGAACAATCAAGTATTAGCGCTAACTTCAGTAAAAAACACAGGAGGAATAAAATACAAAAGAGGTATAAATGCTTCAATAGATTGGATAATAGATTCTTATCCACCAAGCAAAATTTTCAACAAGTGACACAGTACCACTAGTCTGTAATCGGTTTAGACAGACAAAATCTCCACAATGTTTCCCCACGCAAATCTTACACATTCTCGGTGGCCAAATGATAGTTCCAAAGAGTAACGAGGAGATACCTTACAGTTAGTTGCAATGAGAGATATGTAGATCTTAAATCATACTCTGCAGGCACCAGAGCACCAAAGCTGCCGTGCCGCATGTGTAGCTCTCGCTGTTCCTGCTGGCTTCCTCCCGTATGCACGCCTCGTTCTCGTGTATGCGTTCCATCGCAGATGAATAGAGAGCGTGGGAAAAAAAGAACAAAGGCACCTAATAGTGCAAATCAGTTTTATTATGGTGAAGAGTGATTCAATTTATAATATACTCACAAAGGCATCAGGTTAAAAGGCATATAGAAACATGGGTACAGATGATATCCAAGTATAAAGGACCTTCCAACTGTAACTGTATATACAGCTTTTCCCACAGATTCTCTGAGACGCGTTTCGTCCTTGTTTTGGAACTTTATTAAGCATTGCTGAGGGAGATCCATACCTCCTATTTATAGTGGGCTGTCCAAATTTAGCAGGTGTAGGATAATGAGCCAATTTAAACCGTAGGAGAACTTCTGTGAATAGAGAGTTTTCATGCTCCTTGTATAAAACCATAATATGTCACAATTTTTTCAATCGTTACTACTAATTTAAGAGCCACAACCAATACATTGTCCTTCATTTAAGAAAGAACAATATATAATTAGTATACATAATTAATATGTAATACAGTACAATTTGAACCACTTGCACAAAACTATTAGGAATCTATAAATAGATAAATATACATACAAATACATAAATTAAATATTATAATAAATAATGAATGAATAAATAAAATAAAAAGAAATGAATAAATAAAAAGAAATATAAATATAAAATAAAAAGAAATATAAATATAAATAAATTCACATCTACAGAGAAAGTATATATATCTCTCTGCAGAGTAGATGCACCAAAAGGTATTTTCATATATACACAAAGGTTCTATATAGAAATCAAAGTATAATGTAAAACTATGAAAAAGAAATCAGATATAATAAATAAATGAATCAGTCTAAGTAATTAATAAATAATAAATAATAAATGAATAAATAGATACATCATAAGAGACTAATAATTAACTAATAATAACTAAAATTTTAAAATAAAAATAGAAAGTTAAAGGATGTAATTTTTGTTGTATTAATAGAAAGACAGATATTTATGAGGATAGAGAGTGTTTTCTACTATATACTTCATATAAACATAAATATAAATAGTGGGGATAAACTGCCCTATACCAAAATGCACCAAAAAGATACATGAATATAAAACAGCATATAAGAACACTAAACAAATCTTATGAGCTGTATCGGGAGTTATTCATTAAATTCGAGGGATTCATTCAGTCCATCAGGTGATAGGGTCTGAAGGCGGAAAATACACTCCGTTTCTTTAGAACATAATTTATTGAAACGGTCGCCACCCCTTATAGTAAATTTAACGTGGTCAACCCCCAAAGACTTGCAAAGAGTTAGGAGATTTATTGTGTACTTCAAAAAAGTGAGAGATACGCTGTGTTTCACAAAACCTTTTTCTATATTTCTCCTATGTTCTCTGAAACGTTCCTTCAGTGTGTGTGTGGTACGGCCTACTTATTGCAGGCCACACATACTGAAGGACGTAAACAACATAGGAGGTATCACAATTGATAAAGGAACCAATATCATATGAAATTTTGGTTACAGTTTTATTAAGCATAAAATGGCAAGTCAGGCAAACAGATTTGTTACATCTATAGTTGCCATTTGGTCTCACGGGTAACCAAGTACATGCAACTTGATTATTGGTGATAGATGGTAAATAACTGGATGCTAATACATTTCTAAGGGATTTGTTTTTCTTAAAGATAACTCGAGGTTTGTTTGGAAGACAGGGACCCAATACATTATCACATTTGAGAATTTCAAAGTTTTTATTCACAATGTTTTTTATTAAATGGGAACATTTGTTAAACTTGCTAATAAAAAAGAGATCTTCTTTCTGTGCACTAGCGGAAGAAAAGATGTCAGATTTTTGATGAACTTTTTTAAGGTCTGACTTTTGAATCAACTCAGACCTAGTGCTAATGCAAACGAAACTGCCTCGGTTATTAGTTTAGTGGGATACCCACGTTTTAGGAATTCTAAGCTCATAGGGCCTGATCCAGAGCTACGCCGATGCGCTGTGCTTACTAAAGCACAGCGTATCGGCGTTCACTTACCCTGGCACTCCCCCTGTGCGGGCGTATGGCCCCTTCCTTACGCCGGCTGAAGGCTACCCTAACTTCAGCCGGCGTAAGGA
>WWET01000346.1:26673-46780 GCA_011038615.1 Limnodynastes dumerilii
TGGAGGGGGAGGTGGTGGGTGTGGGTGGGGGTTGAACAATGGAGAGGCGTTGCTCTGCATGGCATCAATATACACATTTGCGGCCCGGACAAGGACGGATATTGATGTCACAATTGACCTGAATTATGGACACTGGTGGGCTCTGGCATGTTTGCTAAATATCTATTTTTTGGATGAAAGAAAATACATATATTTTAAAACACATACTACAGGATATATGGCCATTTGTTGCTATTTATGCAAAATCCTTAAAGTTATATCTACATGTGTGACCTCAACATGTAATTACAAGAGTGTCTGTATGTATGTGTGTCTTATTTGTATATTTTTTTTCATGAATTCTAAATTGGAAACATTAATCAAACCATTTACCAAAACCCACCTTTTCTAGGCCTAATTATGGCCAGCCTTGCCCAGGCCACATATCTCCAAACTCCTCCACCAGGGGAGAGGAAGGGGAGAACCTGGCCTGGGGGAGGGGAGGGGGGGGGCAGGTGATAATGAAGGGAAACTTTTCCCAGCAGAAAGTTGGTTGAGCTGGTGGTGGAGAGACTTTACAATGCCGCAAGGGAGGGATCACAGCTTCCCTCAATGCTGCACGGTAAGGTGGAGAAGAGCATTACCACCATGGCGGTAACTTGTGTTTAGAAATGCTCACGAAAATGTGTATATATAAGCTTAAAATATGACCAATGATGCCTTCATAATTACACGCAACGGTTACACAATAAAATATCATTGAGTGTGTGTGTGTTTTCTGTTTTTTATTGTAATAATTGTTTTGGGTTTTTTAGAAGTTTTGTTTTTTATGTAAGTATTACTAACATCGACGTTTTGTGTATTAATGATTTTTTACATTCCTCTATCGTAGGTAGCAGGATTTCAAAACTACTTTGAAGAAAAAAATATTCAGGTGATTAATGTATAATGAATTTATCCTGACAAAAAAATTGTATTAAATAATTATCAACGGAGAAATAAAAACGCAATTGTCACATTTGCCATTTCTAAATGTAAGGAAAAGTAAGCTTGATATAGACTGATATAATTGTGACATTTCTAGCCAGTACAAAGTAGTCTGACTGTAAAGAATCCCCATGTGAAATATAATTCATGTAGGTCAGAATTTTGCATTACAGACTGATGTCGGCTCAAAAACAAAATTATGGAATTTAATAGAATTTTACACCAGGTTTTTATTTATTTAATCTGGCCATTTAGTTATTTCAACATAGCAGGTGGGAATCTTTAATGTTTCTAAATCCGTCCTGCTGCCCAACTGTTTTAAGTGTAAATGTCCTAATTAAGACAAAAAATACATCTAAATAATATTACTGCATGACACCCCTTTTAAGGGATTTTTAGTTTTTTCACCAAAAAACTGACTTAAAAACTTTGAATAAAAATGCAAAACATGGTTTTAACATTATTATTGTTAGTACTTTCAATCATGGGTGGACTGGGGCAGGCAGGATGCCAGCATCCTTGGATCTTTCTCAAATCAAGCAGCTGGTATCCAGGGTTATCCATGTGCAGGGGGTATTAGGTGTGGAAGGTTCGGTGGACATCGGTGAGGAAATACCACACCACCTCACGGATACTCTTCCCCAGGATGATGTACCTGGAATTGGCCCTGGTGAGTGTAAGGATTTAAAATCTGTGGAAAATAACAGTCATAACCTTTTTCTACTAACAAACTCAGACATATGGTTCATTTAAACATGCTTCACATTAATGGATCAGCAATAAAATAAATTGTGTGCTTTCCACATATGTTGTGGTGTTAAAAATAAGACTCTACCCATGAGGTTGTTATAAAAAAAATATTATTGAGACATTCATTTAAACAATAAAATATTTTTAGATAAAATCTTTTTTTCTAATCTATTGTTGAAAATTGTCAAATTAATTGATGGTATCACACAGAACCATATACTCCCCCACTTGCCAAAGATGTTATTATTAAAACAAAGAAATTACAGCGCTTATATATAATTGATTTTTTTATTGTGTTGGTTTTAATAATAAATAGGAATCGGCAATCCTGTTTAAACACTTTTATTCACAATAAAAATCAATAAAAACACATTAGACTCATCACTGATACACTGTTCCATTTAACTTAGTAATAGTTGAACATTCAAGCACATGTGAAGATACTAGCAATTGAATGATGTTAGGAGGGTTCCACTACTAGTAACCTGGTGTCCACGATAGAGTTGCACTGTCAATATCCACAGGTGATTAGATCTTAAACTCCCGCTTCTAGGTAATAAGTAATAGATTGCAAAGTCAACGGGCAAAGTAAATAGGGAAAGTCTTAAATAAAGTAATAATATACAAGAAAAAAACAAAAAACAAATAATGCCTACCTTTACTAAGTTAAAGTGTTGCACAAAATAACATAGTTGCAGAGGAATAAATAGATGAGACTTTTATTTAGTCAATTAAACGCACACATCTATGAACAAACTGAAAGACAAGATGCACAGGCTCTCAGCAAACCATACGAAAACCAACTTAAGGGTGGTAGAAGGCTACCATACATCTGTTTGTATGTATGCTTACACAAGGCACTCGCCCTCCAGGAGTGCAGCCACACACACAGGTAATTAAAGGAATGGCCGGGGACTAGAGAGAAGGAATTGCTGGAAACATACAGGGGAGTGAAAGAAGGGGGAATGTTGAGACATACAAGGGAGTGGAAGAAGAGGGGAATGTTAAGACATACAAGGGAGTGGAAGAAGGGGGAATGTTGATACATACAAGGGAGTGAATGATGGCTGGGGTCAGGGCTGGTGCTAGGGTGTTCTGCACCCCCTCCAAACTTTCAATTTGTACCCGCATGTTTAACAAATGAACATTATAGATAATAGATTATAGTATCCATGTAAGTGTCATAAAACACAATCTTGTAACCACATTAAAGAAAGCAAATCATAGTCACTACTATATAATACAGATAGCATCCTACTCTTGGCTATACAATTCCTACTTCATCCTAAAAAGATGTAGACTATATATCTTAGTGACAGCCATACCATACAGACAGGGACGTAACTTGAACTTTGTGGGCTCCATAGCAGAATTTAAAGGGTTCCGCTAAGTCAGATCTCTGTCACATATTTACACAATCTCTCTCCACAGTGCTGCTTTAGAAAGTCAGAGTGGATGGACAGACTCAACAACGCTGCTTAAGAAACCACCCGCGCCACTATGGGTGGGATTAGATGACTGGAATATAGAGCAAAATTTGAATTTCTGCATCGGACCCAATGGGTTAAAAATATATAAATATGATACCGGGTCCTCCCCTGCCTCCTCTGTCTCGATCTCTTGAAAGGGTAGTTACTCTGCGTCATATTGCCCGCCATACACATTCCACGTGCCCTACCCACCCGTGACTGCTATCCTGGTTCGCTATGCTGGGTTACTACAGTGGAGTGAATTGTGAGGCGATATAGCGGGACAGCTTCCTAGCCCGAGTGCTTTTGGGTAAAATCTGCTTTCTACTACAGTATACTCTGTGTTAATAATGATTTTTTTTTCCTTTGTTCCCCTCTCCCCAATTCCCTCCCCTCCCTCTTGTTCCCTCAGTTCCCTTTTCTTTTTCTTCCTCTCCCCTCCCCAGTTCCTGCCTACGAAAATCGGGAATTTCCTCATTGCCTTAAATATCTGTTTAATCTTCAGGCTGTTTGTTACTTTGAATATGTTTGTAACTCCTGTCTGGAAGTTTCTTAATAAAAACCTAATGTTTAAAAAAATATATATAAATAAAACATGGACCAAGTGGTTCTTATTTGGCATCAAATTCTATATTCCAATTGACGTAGTGTATTTTGTAACTCCTGTCTGGAAGTTCCTTAATAAAAACCTAATGTTTAAAAAAATATATATAAAAATATATATAACCAAGTGGTTCTTATTTGGCATCAAATTCTATATTCCAATTGACGTAGTGTATTTTGTAACTCCTGTCTGGAAGTTCCTTCATAAAAACCTAATGTTTAAAAAAATATATATAAATAAAACATGGACCAAGTGGTTCTTATTTGGCATCAAATTCTATATTCCAATTGACGTAGTGTATTTTGTAACTCCTGTCTGGAAGTTCCTTCATAAAAACCTAATGTTTAAAAAAATATATATAAATAAAACATGGACCAAGTGGTTCTTATTTGGCATCAAATTCTATATTCCAATTGACGTAGTGTATTTTGTAACTCCTGTCTGGAAGTTCCTTCATAAAAACCTAATGTTTAAAAAAATATATATAAATAAAACATGGACCAAGTGGTTCTTATTTGGCATTCCTTACTGTCCAAGGGCCGGATCCAGAAGTACGTACGACAGGGGTCTTACACAAGTCATTTGCGTAAGTCCCCTGTCTTGGAACATCTGTGCACGCGCGCACCAGATGTTACGTAACTAAGTAACGTCAATAAGTTATGTACATCATTAAGTACACAGAAGGGGCTGACGATTCTTTTACGATGGTCGTAGATTTACTATAGACAGCGAGGAGTGCAGGGGGCGTTCACTACCCGCTACGGGTGCATAACTACAGATATGGGGCCTGATCCAGAGGTACGATGTAGCGCTGAGCTTACTAACGCTCAGCGTTACATCGCTGACTCCCCCTGGCACTCCCCCTGTGCGGGCGTATGGCCCCTTCCTTACGCCGGCTGAAGGCTACCCTAACTTCAGCCAGCGTAAGGAAGGGACTATACGCTCGCACAGGAGCATATGGCCGCTTAGCACGACCCCCACCCTCATTTACATACCTCCCCCCGCCCACCAGCACTAACGTGAGCGTAGGGACGCTGGAGGACGTCCCCTCCAGAGTCCCTACGGCGCTACTATGGACACCCGATCAACTTTAGCGTGTACCATATGGCTACCTTATCTTACCATGTATTTCTCCAGTAGGAAAGTGGCTCACAGAAGGAAAATGATTGGGGGGGATTAGAGACATGAGTCAACAAATTGATGACTCTCACTTATTGCCAGGGCAGACCCGTGATATTGCCCAGCGTGAATGAGTGGTTCTGCAGGTGGTGAGCACAGACCACTTCTCAGTTCCTATGCTTTCTGGCTGATGTTTTGGTCACTTTTGAATGCTGGCGGTGCTTTCACTCTAGTGGTAGCATGAGACGGAGTCTACAACCCACACAAGTGGCTCAGGTAGTGCAGCTCATCCAGGATGGCACATCAATGCGAGCTGTGGCAAGAAGGTTTGCTGTGTCTGTCAGCGTAGTGTCCAGAGCATGGAGGCGCTACCAGGAGACAGGCCAGTACATCAGGAGACGTGGAGGAGGCCGTAGGAGGGCAACAACCCAGCAGCAGGACCGCTACCTCCGCCTTTGTGCAAGGAGGAACAGGAGGAGCACTGTCAGAGCCCTGCAAAATGACCTCCAGCAGGCCACAAATGTGCATGTGTCTGCTCAAACGGTCAGAAACAGACTCCATGAGGGTGGTATGAGGGCCCGACGTCCACAGGTGGGGGTTGTACTTATAGCCCAACACCGTGCAGGACGTTTGGCATTTGCCAGAGAACACCAAGATTGGCAAATTCGCCACTGGTGTAGGTGAGTTGGCAAACAAACCAACTCACTTACATCTCCTGACTGCTGATGTAGGTGAGTTGGCAAACAAACCAACTCACCTACCACTGTTCAACCGCTGGAGGCGCGCTGTTCCTGACCGCTGTTCAACCGCTGGAAGCGCGCCAACTGTACCCAGCCACTCCCCCATGGCTAGGGAATCCCCTGTCTCCAGGTCTTCATGACAAAAGACTTATGCACTGCTACCAAAGGGGCAGGAATATTCGTGACTGGGTGGTAAAGACAGATGTTTCTCAGCCCAAGTCACCAAAACTTACCTTCATGACTAAATCTCCGGGGTGTTACAGATGTGTTGGGTGGTGTCACTTGTAGACACCATACTACCACCAAGACTTTTAACCATCCGCATTCTGGAAAGATATACAGCATCAAGCATGTGCTCACATGCACGTCTAAGTTTGTCATTTATATGCTGCATTGTCCACGTGGGTCATGCTACATTGGAAAAACAAAAAGAACTTTCCGTGAAAGATTTAATCTTCATCGATCGGCAATCAGGTCTGCACTGGCTACTGGACATTCGGACCAACCGGTAGCGAGACATTTTCTAGAACAGAAGCATCTTTTACCGGATTTAAAGTGTTGCATCATTGACCATATACCTATTAACCCCAGAGGGGGTGACAGAGACCTTGCCCTACTGAGGCTTGAGGCTAAATGGATTTTTACCCTGGGAACTGTAAAACCCGGGGGCCTTAATGAGGTCTTACCATTATCATGCTTCTTATAATATGGTGTGCTTTTTTCCTGTGTGTTCCTGAGGTGTTATATTACTTATGATGGTTGACATTTCCGTTTTTCCTCTATAGTACGTTGGAGTGTTCTGTGTTTTATTTTAGTTTTCATAGATTATCGTAGGACAGTGGTAGTTCACGCCTTGTAGCTTGATAATGTCATTGCTTTCGTATCACTGTGATTCTGGAGTTTCAACTCTATCTAAACTCTATTTAAACTTTATTTGCTTGCCATTTGTGTTTATCTATCATTTGGATTTGCGACTATTGTGTTCCACTGTTTTATTTGTTGACACTGAGGTGGTGTTTAACTTTATTTATGTTTCTGTTATTCAGTGTATCCTCATGGCGCTGTGACACCGGCTCGCAGCATCCGTAGCAACTGTTGCTAGGCTTCTCCTCTCAGCTGATGGCGGGTGACGTCCTCCTCAGGCGCAGACAGCGTCGATTCTCCATGTCTGGAGACGGGGGATTCCCTGGCCGGACGTGGGGCAGTGGCTGGGTACAGTGGGCGCGCTTCCATCGGATAAAATGCAGTCAGGAGGTACACACATGTGATGTAGGTGAGTTGGTTTGTTAAGGTATATAACTTGCATTTGTGATTCATTCTGTGTATGTGTCCCTGATGAAAGTGACGTACAGTCACTGAAACGTCGGATTAAACTGTCATTTGTTTTCTTTATGCTAACTAAGTCTGCGAGTGCTGTTATGCTCTGTTTTTATCAATCACCTGTCGAGCACCGCAGCTCTGTTGGATCTGAGAGGATTGAGTGCTATTTTCCCATATTATGTATGTATATATTATAAATAAAAAAAAAAAAAAACCTTCCAAATGATAAACAATATTTTATTATATACAACAGATCTTGTACCAGATATAAATAAATGAAAAACAAAAAAAATGTTTTAACCAATAAAATAGCCAGTCTAACAATTAAACAGTGGGACATGTAGGACCTACGATGATATGTCCAATTTATAGCACACTATAGATAGATCAATGGGTAAATTCATCCAACATATGTCCCTTATTATAATAAAATCAAAAAGGGTCCTATAGACCCAAAAGATGACAATTTTGAGGATGCAGTAATTGGTGAATAAACCCTCGAACAATTTGCACCAGAAAAAGGAATCCAATAAAATATCCAGAAAGGATGATGGCTCTGTAAGAGGTGTAGTGCTGTAACGGGTGGTATCCCGGTGCCCTGGAATCTAAACAAACCCAGGCCCACCCCAAAGGTTCCTACCCGATCCTAAAGAACCGCCAAAGACAAACTGTTCCTCTCCTGGTCCAAGGTGTGACGATTTCTAATGCTGCAAAGCAAAGAGAATCATTAGTAGAACATCAACACCGGAAATGCCTGCGGGAGAGAACGAGGAAAGTTAGTCACGGGTGAAGTAATCGTCAACACCGGCCAGGGCCTCAGACATCTCTTTTCGCCAATGCCTGGTGAGCGGGACAGAACCTTTCCCATGCCTTCCAACTCCGTCTCCGCACCCGTGGAAGGAGAGGAGGACAAACACCACGCAGAACAGGATCTGATACTCACCGTCTCTCTTTGATGTGCGCTCTCACCGCCACCAACCTCCATACCTACCAGAAACCACCTACCTCCGAGTACCACAGGGCCTGATGCCCCTTAACCAAACAGGACCTGGAGCCCAACATAACACAGGCCTAGCGCCCTGCTAACCAAGGGTCTAACACCCTTCTAACCATACCCCAAGCCTAGTGCCTGAACCTAACTGAGGCTTAGTGCCCGCTAACCATCAAGGGCCTAGTGCCCTCTAACAAAGGGCCTAGTGCCCTTATCTAACACAGGGTCTAGTACCCTGTAACTATCACTACCTACAGGGCCTAATGCCCTGTACTACAGGGTTCTAGCACCCCTCTAAGTAATAGGGCCTAGCACCCTATCACGCTATTGGGCCTAGTGCCCTCAGATGGGGCAGGTTGTCCTCACCACCTATGTCCCATGAAGAGGAAGTCCAAAAGGACTCCAGTCCAGGCCTGGACTGGGCTGTATCATTGGCAGCAGTGTAAGGGGGGGAACTACTGACCCAGGGTCCACCGTGTGCTCATTGCCCAGGGGTTAACAGATGTCAGACTCTCAGGGCCTGTGCTCGTTGCCCAGGGGTAATTTGATGACCCGGTCCCTGGTGGACCAGTGGGCTAATCAGTGCCCTCAGTTACCTGCCCGCGCAGGATAGGAGACAGTGGAGGCCAAATGGAGGCTCTCCACTGCCTCCCTTGCCAACTTCTGTCCTTATGCCGCCGACGCTTCCAATTCTTCTTTTGCCGGCCACCTCCTGGTGGTGGCCGGGCTTCCACTACCTTTGGCCACTTCTGGCCCTTTCCTTCTGCCTGGGGGCTCCTGCCATCTCTTCTTCCTGCAGGATTTTCTTCCTTCGGCCTCTTCTGTTCGCTTCATGCGGTGTATTTTTAATCTAGCCGCAGGGGCCGATGGGAAAGGTGACGTGGTGAGCATGGGCGCCTGGGTGCAGTGCTGTAGTGAGCCCTATAAGGCTCACCTCACTTGCCTTCACCATTATAGCCACGCGAGCCCTGATTGGCTCACGGCCACGCCATGTGACTGGCTGGCAGTCAATCAGAATTGATTGGCCAGCAGTCAGAGTTCATGGTGCTCCGTATGGCGCGCTGCCGTCCCCCGCTGCACCACTCACAGTGCAGGCAGTAATGGAGACTTAATAAGAGATGGATAACTGTGGTATCGTTAATAGCGGCACAAAAATACAAGTATACTGAGGAGTAAGGAATGATCTTACTTGTAGGAGATTGTTAGTTGAAGCTGTTAAGCTGAAGTATTATGCTATGGGGATCCCGATCACACTATGGGTAAGATTTACTAAGCTGCGGGAAAGTAAAAGTGGAGATGTTGCCCATAGCAACCAATCAGGTTCTAGCTCTCACTTTACTAATACATACCAAGAATGTCAGCTAGAATCTGATTGGTTGCTATGGGCAACATCTCAGCTTATCCATTCCCACAATTTAGTAAATCTGGCCCCATCTCTCCTATTTCTTTCCCCAGCTGCCGCTCTCAAAGGGCAATGCGCTCTCAGGGAAAGGGGTTGCACTAACGCACCCGATCTGTTCCACAGGCACCTCCACTCTCCCTCTCCGTTGTTCAAATACTCATGCAGCAAACTATAGAGAGGCTGATTCTGCACCTTTTTATGGCTCCATTCGTGTAAAAAAAAGTTCTGAAAAATTAATTAGCCGGCAAAAACAAGTCATCTTGATTCTGATGCAAATAGTAAACACTCCTTATTCTTTCATCCGACATTGGATTTTTTCAGAGGATAAAATGTGTGTTTTGTTGTTTTTAGAGAGAGAGAGAGCGAGAGATGTGGCTATAAAGTATATTATGCTGAATATATACTGCATAACTTGGCTCTATTTTTTTTTATTATTTTAAGGTGCTAATTCAGTAGAGTGGGAGAAAATTCTCAATTCACCCCACTGTAATCTCGATTAGTAGAAGTCAATATCACACCTGACAGAACAATAAAAAACATACAGCAGAAAGAGGCATGAGCTATTTGGAAACCAGGGCAGAAAATTATTATTATTATTATTAGACTGCTATGGAACATGGAAGAAGAGTTTCCCAGTTGTATAATAGTTTTGGGCCACATGTGAAGCGATCCTAACGACGGAGAAAATCTCTCCTGTGTCACAGCAGCACTAACTCCACGTGGCGCCTGCCCTACACCGCGACGTCAGGATGTAGGCGGGTCCCTGCCACACCAGCCTTTCATTCATTACGCAGCTTGGACCACACCCTTTCTCATAGCTGAGCTCTATTCGCTAGTCTAGAGTAGGGCAAGTGCCTTACGCAATTATCTTTTGACAGGAGCCCGGGGGAAATCACGCCCTTCATGTGTGTAGCCAATGAGCTAGGAGCCTGTAAGGTGTGTGAGGGGGTTATGTTAGTGCTGTGCCGCTCGACCCGTCCTCGCTTTCTCTAACATCAGTCCTGAACAGACCTCTCAGATCAGCAGCATGTCATTCAGCACCGAGCAGAGGGCCAAGGCCAACAGCCTGGAGTACCGCCTGTTCTTCAGTGAGTCATTGTGTGTCTAGGGTAACGTGCAGTGTGGCCAGGGAGAGACTGAGGCGTGTTTCTATGGGAGGCCTAATGCTACAATGACAGGAGGATTTGTAACACGAGCAGATATGAATTGCATATACATATAAAATAGTCATTTCAGTCACTATATATCATTAACAGTATTGTATAGTACCTGAAATGATTTTTTTTATTTTTTATTAACATATAATAGTAAAGGTTGTGCACTTACTTTAATAGATGTTTAAAGTACTTTTTGAATCAGTGGCAAAACTACAAAATTTGAGTTACGGATCTTAAATTATCTCCCAGTTAATCCTAAATATAATACAGTATGTTATGCAAATGATCAATTTTGTCATGTTGATATAAAGCCAACATTATTGTTATTATTTTATTAATAATAATGTCTTCTTCAATACACTGACAATTCATGTAGAAAAATATTGTACGAGACCTATAGATGTATATAGAATATTGTGTGTTTTGTATTTATATTTGATAGTCAAAAAGTAGTTGAACTTGAAGAAAAACATACTACAATAGAGAACTGAGATTTTTTAATTTTGAACTTGAAAAGAGACAGAATTAGAGACTGCGTATAGTGAAGAGAATGTCTGGTGGTTGATTAAAACTTATTTTGGGTGACCACTAAGTAATTAATAGAAGTATTCTTACGCTACAGTGATATCTCTATATACATTTGTATTTCTCTGCGTGTTTTTGAGGTGATGTTACTACCTATGGTATGTTTTGTTTTTGTTTATGTTTGAACTTGGTTGTCTTAGAGAGAGAAAGATGCCCGTGGTAGACCTTATGTACCGTATGTATGTATGTATGTGTGTGTGTATATATATATATATATATATATATATATATATATAATGACTTTTCTTAGAGAAAATTGTGGCATAGTCAAAATATTCTGTAGACAAAGAAGCATATGAAACAGACCCAATATAATATAATGGGTCATATATACAGTGCTTTTTTTTTGTAAACTTTTGTTACTTTTCAGCCCATATTGCAGCCCCTCCATATGTTTTTAGCCCTTATTGCAGCCTCTCCCCCACCATAACTTTTCTGCTGTTATTGCAGTTCCCTATAGGTTTTCAGCCGTTAATGCAGCCCCCCTATAATTTTTTTGACATTATTGCAGCCAACCTGCAATTTGCAGCCCCCTATAGATGTTCATCCCTAATTGCAGCCCTTCTTTTATGTCCAAAAATGATTTAATCCACTTACCTTTACTCACTGAGTCAATTAATATCTTCCCTGGTCTTCTCTTACACCTCCGCGGTGGGCGCTCTGCCTTCTGATTGACCTTGAGGTCATGCCAGCATCATTCATCCCCGCTGTGACGCCGCTACGCTCTAAAAAAGGTGCCGTAACGCTTTTCTGGTGCGTTCTATGACAAATAAGCACTGCGTGTGTGTATATATATATATATATATAGATAGATAGATAGATAGATAGAGTGTTATTTTTTTCATTACAGGCAAGGCATGGGTATTATATATATTTTAAAGCAATATGCTGCATTTGGACTTAAAGTGCTGTTTTTCAGAAAAAATTGAACTTTTTACACATGCTGAAAATTTCCCCTTTTATTACTATCCTTTAATGAAGGATTGTTTTATTGACCGTTCTACTTTAATGTAATAAAAAATTAGACTTGTGGGTAGATTTACTAAGCCCATAGCAACCAAACATGTTGCAGTGCAGGGGAGTCTTATTTCAACGGTTGCAAACAATATTGGAGGTGAGAGGTGATGTTTCCTATCCCAAGTTTAAATAAGTGTAAAAGTAAAGCTGGTCAGTATCTGTGTGCAGTAAGCAATTCAAAGATATATACCTGCATGCAAACAATACAATTAACTTGACTCCCCTTGAAATCAACATCATTTTGCGCAGGTGTAACCTTCCTCTCTTAGGACCTGATTCACACTTAAGAATCTTCTTAAAATAAGAACACCTGGGCTAAACCATGTTGAGTGCAGGGGTGTCATATTTCATCTGTTGCAAACAGTACTAGTGTTGAGAGGTGATATTTCCCAGCTCAAGTCTAAATAACAGTGTAATAGTAAAGCTGGTCAGTATCTGTTTTCAGTAAACAATTCAAAGTTGTATTCCTGCATGCAAATAATACAATTAACTTGACTCCCCTTGAAAACAACATAGTTTTGCCCAGGAGTGACTTTAAGTTCTTATTTTAAGAAGATTCTTAAGTGTGAATCAGGTCCTTAATTTCAAGCTCCTTCTTAAGTCTGGATCCAGCCCAACATCTTGTTCAGCTCTTAGGGATAGAATTTTGTGTCCTGTTTTGTACTCTTAGGTTTGTCTACCTGTAACATTCTTAGGCTAAGCAGTTTCTGGATTCTGTAACATCTGCACAAAAAAGATAAAGGTAACTGAGATTCTTACCTTGAACCCTGTGTAAAATTATATGCTGAATCTTAACTATATTATTGAAAATGAAATAGACTTAAAAATGTAATTTACATATAATGAAAAATATATGCCTGTGATTTAACAGGTACCACTTAAACATGAAGGTGTTATTTTGTTTGTACGCTTTGCAAGACCTTTGTTCCACATGTTAGCAATTTGTCTTATTCCAAAATGGAATAAATTCATTTTTCCCTCAAAATTCTACACACAATACCCCATAATGACAATGTGGAAAAGCTTTTTGGAGATTTTTTTCAAATTTTATTAAAAATAAAAAAAAAACAAGAACTCACATGTACATAAGCATTCACAGCCTTTGCTCAATACTTTGCTGATGCACCTTTGGTAGCCTCAAGTCTTTTTGAATATGATGCCACGACCTTGGCACACCTATCTTTGGGCAGTTTCGCCTATTCTTCTTTGCAACACCTCTCAAGCTCCATCAGGTTGGAGTGGAAGCATCGTTGCACAGCCATTTTCAGATCTCTCCAGAGATATTTAATCGGATTCAAGTCTGGGCTCTGGCTGGACCACTCAAGGACATTCACAGAGTTGTCCTGAAGCCACTCCTTTGATATCTTGGCTGTGTGCTTAGTGTCGTTGTTCTGCTGAAAGATGAACCGTCGCCACAGTCTGAGGTTGAGTGCTCTGGAGCAGTTTTTCATCTAGGATGTCTCTGTACATTGCTGCATTCATCTTTCCATTTATCCTGACTAGTTTCCCATTTGCTGTCGCTGAAAAACATCCCCACAGCATGATGTTACCACCACCTTGCTTCACTGTAGGGATGGTATTGGTGCCTTGTTTTCTCCACACAGAATGCCTGGCATTCATGCCAGAGAGTTAAATCTTTGTCTCATCAGACCAGAGAATTTTGTTTCTTATGGTCTGAGAGTCCTTCAAGTGCTTTTTACTAAGGAGTGGCTTCCGTCCGGCCACTCTACCACGCAGACCTGATCGGTGGATTGCTGCAGAGATAGTTGCCTTTCTGGAAGGTTCTCCTTTCTCCACAGAGGAATGCTGTAGCTCTGATAGAGTGAGCATCGGGTTCTTGATCACCTCCCTGACTAGGGCCTTTCTCCCCCGATCGCTCAGTTTAGATGAACGGCCAACTCTAGGAAGAGTCCTGGTGGTTCCGAACTTCTTCCATTTACGGATGATGGAGGCCACTGTGCTCATTGGGACCTTCAAAGCAGCAGATATTTTTCTGTACCCTTCCCCAGATTTGTGCTTTAAGACAATCCTGTCTTGGAGGTCTACAGGCAATTCCTTTGACTTCATGCTTGGTTTGTGCTCTGACATGCACTGTCAAGTGTGGGACCTAATATAGACAGATGTGTGCCTTTCCAAATCATGTCCAATTGCCAATTGTGATATTGCCTGTGGTATTGAGGGGAAAATATGCCTTTTAGCAGATGACACCAAGATATGTAACGGTAGACATGCCAGGTGTGGTACAGAAAATGAGGGATGATCTAAGTAGCCTTGAGGAATGGTCAAAAGTGTGGCAACTGCAGTTTAATGCCAAAAAATCCAAAATCATGCACTTGGGGCACAAAAACCCCAAAGTCTCAATATATCCTTAATGGCATTACATTAGAATCTACCGAGGAGGAAAGAGATCTAGGAGTCATTATTTCCAGTAACTTACAGGTAGCCAAGCAATGTAACAAAGCAATGAGAAAGGCAAGTCAGATGCTTGGTTGCATAGGGAGAAGAATTAGTAGCAGAAAGAGGGAAGTAGTGATGCCCAATTATAGATCATTGGTACGACCTCACCTAGAATACTGTGTTCAGTTCTGGAGGCCATATCTCCAGAAAGACATAAATACATTAGAGACTGTGCAAAGAAGAGCAACTAAAATGGTCCATGGCCTATGTAACAAAGCATACCAAGAAAGGCTAGAGAAACTAAACATGTATAGCTTGCAGCAGAGAAGGGAGAGGGGGGACATGATAGCAGCTTTCAAATACATCAAGGGTTGTGACCAGCTAGAGGAGGGTAGCATTTTTCAAAGGAAGAGGTGTAATAGAACACGAGGGCATGGATATAAACTGGAGGGTGGTAGATTCAGAGGAAATGTGCGGAAAAATTACTTCACTGAAAGGGTGATGGATAAGTGGAATAGCCTCCCATCTGAGGTGGTTGAGGCCTATAGAGTAGAACAGTTTAAACATGCTTATAAATATAAGGATATCCTAAATTGCGGGTAAATAGGGTCTAGGGTCAGTATAGTTTTGAATAAACAAATGGGCAGACTGGATGGGCCATGTGGCTCTTATCTGCCGTCACTTTCTATGTTTCTATAATCAACAGAACTTACCACAGATGGACTCCAATTAAGCTGTAGGAACATATCAAGGATGATCAGGATGCTCCTGAGCTCAGTTTTGAGCTTCATGGCAAAGGCTGTGAATACATATGTACTTCTTGTTATTTCTTAGTTTTTTGATTTTTAAAAATTTCCAAAAATCTCCCAAAAACTTTTTAACGTTGTCATTGTGGGTTATTGTATGTAGAATTTTGAGGGAAAAAATTAATTTATTTCATTTTGGAATAAGACTAACATTTAAAAAAATGTGGAAAAAGTGAAGCGCTGCTGTGAATACTTTCCGCTTTTCCAATATAAGTGCATATATATATTTATAATATATATACACACATACATACAAGACAAGTGTCCTAAGACCTGCTTGTCACAAATCGCTGCACTTACTGTACCAGATGTTGTGCCTCAGACAATCTCTCCAGTCTGTTAGCCTCCAGGCTTGCCTCTGTATGTCCACTTTTTGGTTCTATGCTCACTGGTATCCTCTACTTACTGATTCTTGTTTCCTTGTAGAGGGATTTATTCTGGCTTCCTCCTACTATGCTTTGTTTGAGTTTAATTCTGGCATCTTCAAGTTTCACCACAGCCCTGCGGTATTGAGTTACATTGTTGTTCGGCATGACATTATGGAGCTGGAGGTTTACTTTCAATAATCAGATTCTAACATTTCTGACCAAATTGCAAGGAGTCTAGAATCATACGCACCAATAGACTGCCCCTACTGTAAATTCCATCCATTGTGAACTCAACCTAGTCCCTTTTTCGGAAGGGTTATTGCTCCTGTGGTTGGTTTAGACTGCATTTCAATTGGTTTGTATGAATGTTAGCCTGAGTTGGCACAATCTGATTGAAACCCACAAAATATAGAGGAAAATTACAATTCATGAGCTTTGGTTCAGGGCCTGTCCTAGAGTGTTTTGCCCGCCCGCTGTAAACTATAAAATTGTGCCCTCCAATTTAATTAAAACAAAGTAAATGCTAGTCCCTACTATACTATGGAGACTGCCCTAGTCTCTGCCATACAGTAAAGATTACATCATTCTTATCAATTTACAATCAATTCAACTTTCTTTTAATGCAATAAAAAAAACTCTCATGAGTGTTATAAAAAAAAAACCCAGGAAACAAATTTGTAACTATACAAAAGTATAAGTGCAGCCTTGTAAGCTTACTCCTATCCAAAGACCTCTCCTATCACACACACACACGCATACTTGTGTACACTGCTATCTGAGTAGTATTTTAGGAGTCGGGCCTGACTAAGTTTAAGCTACTATAGACCAATTGCTGGCTGTATATATCTATATGTACTAAGTGTGTGTGTGTGTGTGTGTGTGTGTGTGTGTGTGTCCAAGCCTTTCCCCATCTGTTTTCAGCCTTCCAATATGCCCTCCTATCTCCAGCCTTCCAATGTACCCCTACTATATTTTTCCAGCCTTCTGATATGCCACCTCTTATCTGTCTACTTGCTCTCTGCTTCTCCTCTGCGGAGCGCTCTGTTTTGAATGACGTTGGTGTGAACTTGGGTTATGCCAGTAATATTTAGTGAATACACATGAGGGAAGGGAGGGTGCTGCTTCAGCCTGCCTGACAGTGTGACATGCAGCCGGACAGCACTAGTGAATTGGTGCCGCTGTTAAACGTTGTAAGGTTAACCTTAAGAGTGGTGTATATCCATATTTAGGGGTTAGACTGGCACTGTGGGGAGGGCGCTATCCTTCACCACATCCCCCCCCCTTCCTTGTTTACTGCATCGTACCAGCCTTGCCATTGTTACTCAGAAAGGGCTGGATTCACAACCCCGAAATTTTGTACTTGCGTGCCTATTTTTCCGATTATAACTACTACACATGCGTAGTAACTATTTTACGCTATCTATGTAGCGCTTCGTTACGTAGATTGCGTACATGCGGTCTTTAAGGTAGTCGGAAAAATAGGCACATAAGTAAAAAATTTCGGGGTTGTGAATCCAGTCCAAAATCTCCAAATGGAACAGCTGGATCTGTATTAAAACTCAACATGCTGTATGTCATAGGACCTGCAGAAAATATGTAACACTTATCGGGGGGAAGATTGCTCTGTATTATGATGTGCTTAAAAATGTAAGCAGCAAACCAGGGGGGTTGGGGAATAGTCACAATGTGTCATCAGCGTTCTTTTCCATGCTGTTTGTGTTATGTAATCTTCCTCAAGATCAATAGCCGTAAATCTGTGAGGCATTGAAGGAAACTGATCGGATAGCAGTCACATAGATATCTGAAGGTGAGTCATACCCTACTGCTGTGTTGTCAGGAGGAAAGCAGCATAGAGAGCAAAAATCATACAATGTTTAAACTAAAATGTACTTGAACAAATAGAGGAATTGAAATATTTCCTATACACCCGAATGCTAGCTATTATCTTCTATCTTCAACATTATAGGCTCCTTCAATAGGCTTGTAGTACCAAACACACTGCAGTGTTTTTTGGCTGTTTAGCTGTATATATCCAGAAGTGAGAGAATATATCTGGGCTCCTCCATACAACCATTTATAAAGTGTGTTTGTTTGTGTAATAATCTTGTCTCTGATTTGTCTGGCACGGTTTACGGCTGGGTTCACCAGTCTCCAGTTACATATATTGTCTGTTTTTCATTTTTTATCCTTTGTTATGTAAAAGGATACATTTTTTTAGATATTCTGGTTGGTATTTTTGGCTCTGTTTTCTCCCATGTGTAATGCGCCTACATGTGACACTGATGAAACAAACACACTGGAGTATTTACTTTCACACAGTCTGTTATATACACTTATGTATATTTTTCTTTATAAGAAGCTAGCCGAGATGGCAGGACAGATACTAGGAAAACATCCTAATATGACTACCGTAAATCTATTTTTTTATTCTAATTGGTTTGCACACAATTGCTTTTATCTTCAGCAAATCTTAGGAGTAGTTCTTGAATGGGGTTTGAAACCTGATTTAAAATCCCTTCCCCATTAACCCATTTACTTGAGCTACAGACAGTCATTATGAAGTAATGTTTTCTTAAGAGTAAAACCATAAATAGTTTTGAGGTTTTCAGTAATTTTATTCTTCATCTTTATTTTGCTGTATACACTGGTGACTATAGTCTTATTTTGTTTCTGGTTGGGTTAATATAAGCATCAACTGAACAAATATTGTTTGATGGCTATATTATCACAGCAAGGGTGATTAATAACAACCATATTTAACAAATCTACATAGTGAGTGTCCAGATAGATAGAGATGTACCATTCTGTACTGTTTAGCTACCAGAGCCGCAGTCAGTATGTTCTGTTGTAATCACTTGATAGGATTTCTATCTATAAATAACTGCCTGGTTCTTGACCTTTCACATAACAGATTTTGCTGTGTAATCCTTAGGACTAGAGGGAGCGGCTTTTCTTCACTAAAGATCAGTAAGATTTTGCACACTTCATTTATTTAGCTCTATGTCGCTTACAGGTAAAAAAAAATAATAGCTTTCTACTGCACCGAAATATATCTGAAACGTTAGGTTTGCTGCTCTTGTTTGAGAAACAAATATGGATTACTCTGACTGTCCAGACTACAATAAAACATTCTTGGTGCAGAAACGGTTATTGCTATTTTTTTTTTATTCATTTATTTTTTAATGCTCAACTTTTGAACCATTGTGTCCATAACCCATTCTGCAATATTCTCTTATTCAAAATGTCTAGCTATTCAGCCATTGTGTCCCTAGCCCATCTCGTTACATGCTCTTGTGCTTTTGTTCAGACACCTAATAAGCAATCAATCCCACATACTCCCTCCCCCCCCCCTCCATTTTAAATCGTATGTTTAAAAATATATAACTTTCTATGGTAGCAACCAAAGTCTGGTATAGTGTCTCATCTTTGGGGAGATGACCTCACTCCATATACCTTGTCATTTCTGTTGCTATGGAAGTCGCCTAGCTGAAAACATTGGGCCATATTCAGAGATCTGTGTGGCGATCAGACCGCAATTATACGCACGGCCAGTGCAGACCAAACCCCCTCACAAGCACAACACTCCCCTCTCTCGTCTTTGTTGTCGGTGACTTTCACCGCCATAGACCACTTGTAACTTTCAGACTGCATTCCCATTCGTATCTGTCCTCCGTGCGATTTAAGATAGTCGCGTCTGCTTTCCTTCATTTAAATGCCCCCCCCCCTAGCCCATTTTTATTAAAATTTTCCAATGTGTATTTTTGCGTCGCATATCCGTCCATACATTACCTACGTGAATAAAGTTACTATGCATGCGCAGTTAGTCCAATCCTAAAAATACGCATGGGACTAGCCGTGAAAACAGATCTCTGAATCAGGCCCATTCTCCTTTATTACAAATGAAAGCAGTAATTCCAGTGCTCCTGGAAGAGTAGGCCACCCTCACTGATTTAGGGTTTCATAAAATTCAGATTGTCATTATTTACTTGATTGCTTAATGGGTAAACTCCGGGGATAAACAGTAAAGCTGAGTACACATCTATCCGATAATCAAGCAAATCATAGGATTCATGACAATTTGGCCTGATATTGGAAGAGTGTATGCTTTGCTGTGATAAAACAGGATGCATCTATTTTGTGTTTTTGAACTTTGTAGAAATCCCAATCAACCATTTTATGATGCCAAACTATCACAAAATGCGGCAGATGCCGCACTTACCTTGTCCCTGGTGTCCGGAGGGCGCCTCTTGTCCGGCGCGCGGCTGCGGTGTCTCGTCGGAGGCCGTCACTGAAGCAGTGACAGCCTCTGTCACACCTTCCACTCGGCCGTGGCGTCCCTCGTGGAAGCTTGGCGCCAAACTCCGCGGAAGCTCCGGATCATGGGCGCCGCCATCTTGCTTCCGTCAGATGACCGCG
>WWET01000346.1:48238-63787 GCA_011038615.1 Limnodynastes dumerilii
CCTGAGGTTCAACCCTGAGGTCCGGTCCTTCGGGCCAGTCCGGAGCCAAGTCCTGCGTTCCAGCCGATGTTCTCAGCTGCTACCAGTCTTGCCACTCCGGTCCTGCTGTGATCTACCCAACAGTCCGCCTCTACCTGTGACATCTATCAGCGAACCAACCTCTGCCAAACCCCAGTGGACCCGGCCTGGTTATTCTCTGCTAATACCGGACTTTGCTACCACTCTCACGAACTCTGGGGAAACCCCCCATACCTCATTTGGGACACTTTCCTATTGACACCTTGTATGCTACCCTCAGTCATTAAACCTGCTCAATTTCATTTTAACCCAACCTTGTTGTCCTCATCTCTGAAACCCGGAATCGATCCCCAACATTCACGGAACGTGACACAAACAATGGTGGGTAGTGTGCACACAAGTACAATTGTATGTCTGACTTTTCTGTCAGTCTTCTGTGCAGCATGGACAGACATCTGACGCATGGCCTGTGTCACAAAACATACCAAGAAAGGCTAGAGGAAGTAAACCTGTATAGCTTGGAGCAGAGAAGGAAGAGGGAGGATATGATGGCAGCTCTCAGCTATATCAGGTTTGTGTCCAGCTAGAAGAGGGTGGCATTTTTCAAAGGAAGAGGTGTAATAAGATGTGTATAAACTGGAGGGTGGTAGGTTTATAGGAAATGTGCTGAAACGTTACTTCGCTGAAATGGTGAAAGATAAGTGGAATAACCTCTCATCTGAAGTGGTTGATGCTAACATAGTAGAACAGTTTAATCGTGCTCGGGGTACATATAAGGATCTACCAAATCTCAAACTCTTGAGAGTAAAATAGGGTGTAGGCTCAGTATAGTTTTAAGACTGGATGTGGCTCTTATCTGCTGTCACTTTCTATGGAGCTGATTCACACTTAAGAATCTGCATATTTTTAGGTGTGTGTATTTAAGAAGGGATATACTGCGCATGCGTAGTAACCTAATATACGCAATTTACATAGGACTTAAGAATGGGATGGCTCTGACTCACCATGTCGGACCTATTTCTTCTAGGCTCCTATTGACTTAAGAAGGAAGGGGTGTGTCAGAAAAGCTTAAGAACAAAGATCAGATTGGGTGGAGGGAGGCGTTTAAATGAGTCAGGGAAGGTTAGGCAGAAACGTTCTTAATTAGCCGCACTACGCACACAACTATGAACCTAAAGATAAGGAGTCCTATGGCATTCGTAAGTCTGTAAGAAGCTGAAAACTGGGGGTGTTTAAGGGGAGTCGTCTTGCTACTAGTTGGGTATAATTAAGATCCTAAAGCTTTAAGTGTGAATCGGGTCCTATGTTTCTATCTGTGCAGCGTGTACAGTCAAGCTTTTTATCAGATGGATAGAAGAGAGATGATTGGAGATGTTCTGCTAAATTGATAGTGAATTGCAATCGTCCGTGAAATTAGGTTAGAAAATGTGGGCTTCAGTTAATTTGTAAAATCGAGGAGCCAACAGAATCCTTTTCACAGCATGATCTGATGTGTATTTGCAGACATCCAAACTCCACTCAAAAGATCATTGGGTAGGATCCAGACTTAAGTAAGTGCTTGAAATTAGTTACTCCTGGGCTAAACCATGTTGATTGCAGCGGAGTGTGATAGTAAAGCTGGTCAGTATCTGTGTGCAGGAAGCAATTCAAAGATATATCCCTGCATGCAAAGAATACAATTAACTTGACTCCCCTGCAATCAACATGGTTTAGCCCAGGAGTAACTAATCTCAAGCACTTACTCAAGTCTGGACCCAGCCCATTATATGTAAGGTCTAAACCCAGCCATTACTGTATGATTTAAATATGTAGGTCAGACCCCCATCCGTATATAGTACATACAGAGGTCTAACCTGCCTCACATACGGAAATGCAGCATGGGCAGAATCTACTTCCATAGAGCCAGTGTTCTGGACATGCACAGTTCATACGCCTGACTTACACAAACAGCTTGTGTAAATCAGCTGTAGTACAGAGGTTAGGATCCAGTCCTATATTGGGTTCATTAAATAAATGTCTTTTGGGACTTAGCTGGCCCTGCCATAAATGTGTATGAATAAACTTTTCCACTGAACTTCCCACTGATTTAAAGTACTCTGAAATGCATGCATGTCGCAGGGGAATTAACCCCTGTCAGAGCAGCATTGTGGTATGTCCACTTGTTGCTTGGGTAACCTGATTGTCTTATTCTGGCATCTTTGTTATACCCAGTAGAAGATGTTTGTTTTGCTTGCGAAGTTTCAGTGAGCAGAGATAATGAATTCCAGGCAAGCTCATTATGTTCCAAACTTTCTCAAATATATAAACCATGAGATCTTGGTTATGTCTGAGCAACAAATTATTAGAAGGATTCGGAATTGCAAATTTACTATAGCAACCACTACTGCCATGCTTACTCCAGGGGCAGTCTGGGCAGGGGAGCAGTATTTTTGTTTAGAATGGAAAACTGTCCACAATCTAAATGCATGGAAATAAGGGAAAATCTGATACCCCCATCCTGACCAAAGTTCCAGTCTAGAACTCTGTAGCTTTACAATTTTTTTATTTTTTTTTGTTTCATTTCTTGTTATATTCTACTAGCAGAAGTGCCCGACGTTGCCCGGGTTTAAATCTTCAAGTTATTAATTCAATTAATTGGATGCCTTCTAGAAGGTTCTACTGAGTTCTATTCGACTAAACTTGGCCTTAAATGTCATCGGGACGGTGGATTTGACCGTAATGTTTGTCATTTTGGACATTATATTTTTCACCCTTTCTCACCCACTATGCTAATAGGGGCTGAACTTGGACTTAAACGACATCGGGAGTGTTACTATTCATCTCAGCGACCCCGAAAACTATGGATTTGACACTAATATCGGTCGTTTTTCGATTATTTTTACATGTCGCCCCCTTTCCCCACTCACTCCTAGAAGTGCTAGGGGTGTCTTACCCCCACAGTATTTTGATAGATAGATATGTATATTCTGCAGCCACAGTTTGGTTTAAGGCTATGGAATGATTGTTGATGTTGGATGGAGGGTTTCTCAAAGTGCTGACTTCATGAGATGGTTTTGTATGTCATTTTGGTATATGTCAAAAATTCAGTGTTTTGTAAGAGAAGTCATCAGAGAATGGGCAGATTGGAAAGAAGCAGAGAGAGCGAATATGAAGCATGTGTCTGCTTACTTCTCTACTCTCTCATGAGAGCCGAGCCCTTTTTACTTGTATGGGTATGTGAATAAGGTTTGGGGATCTGCAGTTGCTTAGCCTCAGTATTCACACATCAGTGTGATTGCTGTAATCATGCCTTTCACACAAACAAACTGGTAGCCAGGGCATATTTTTGCTTTTCAACTCTCGCAAACATGCGGTTTGAAAGCCTGGATCAGAGCGCATTTCGTTGGCATGCCAGTGATCTATATTATAATACCAAGTCACTGTTACATGTTGCCGTGCTGGTCGTGGAGACATGCTAGTTCTTACCTTCTCTGCAGCTGGCCCTCGCTGTTCTGTTGCATTCCCACTGTGGGAATCATTCCTTGCAGACCATTGCACCTTGCAAGGCCTGCCCATGTCTGTTACTAGCAGCTGCTGCTACTAGTGGACACGCCCTTCCTCCTGCCTTTTATGAGTTTCTGGCTGCTGTGTTGTTGGCTGGTCACACAGCCAATCAGAGCTGTAGGCGGGGATCTGTCAGCCAATCACTGGCCAGCAACCCCTTGCAGTGGCAATCGTCCTCGGCTGGTTATTGCATTACATCTTCTGTGCTTTACTGAGGCATTCCATCTCGCCTCCTTGAGCCTTGCCTCTATTCATTCTCTGATCCCTGTTTGTTCACTCTCTTTCCACTCCCAGTGTGACTGAGCTCTGAGAGTGAGTGTGCTTGTCTCTGTTTAGTGTTTGTCTCTTCCAGGCTCTCTCTCCATCTTGTCTACCCAGTGTTATTCCACCTTCTGTATGGGTTTCCTCATTTATGCCTATCCTGTGTTTAGGGTTGATTACTCGCCTTAATTTTATCTCTGGGTGTTGGTGTGTTAGAATTAAATGGAAGCGGCGGTAACAGTCATGCGCATTTGTGAACCTGGGACCTAATTCAGGTTTTGCAGAGAAGAGAGGAATATTACATGTTGAATCCTTGAATTTTTTTGTTAATTTTCAGGAATGGAACTCGGGACTATCTTTGCTGCTTCTTAAGAACGGTCTTTTAAGAAATGACCTGTAACGCATGCATAGTAGGTCATTTACGCATTCTACATACCATTCAGATACATAGATTAAGTAAGTGCAGTCTTTAAAGACCGCGGTTAGAAATTTAAGAAAGAAGAGCTGTGCCATGGTACTCTGTCCTTTTTTTTTAAGAGTGGGTGGGGGGAGGAATCTCCATTCTGAAGAATGGTTAGTTAAGGAAGCCCTATGGCACTCTTATGTGCCATAAGGTTCCTAAAAATGGGGGCAGGTTGGGGTCAGATCAGATGAGTTAGGTGTGGATACTGCCATTCTGATCTGTTATTACCATCATTTAATCTGAGTTATTATAGCTGTGGTATTTCACTTTTTTATTTTTTTTCCAAAAATATAAACAAAATAGTTTATTTGTTTTATAATTAGCATTTTCTGTTACTGATTCAAAAAGAATTTGCATTGCTTAGAAACCAGGAAAAGGCCACGATAGACTAAGGACCAGATCCTAACCTCTGTCCGACACCCGATTTATGCACGCAAATGTTTACATTTTACAGTTTGTGGTTCGTTTTAGCAGTGTAAGTTATGTACAGTCCGAATGAGAGACAGGGAAGTTCACTCCCCTCATCTGTGTGGACTGCCAGACCTCGTGCATGCAGAGGTTTGGATCAGGTCTTAGAATCGTAAGTAAAAACATATACCGAAAAACTTTCTAAAAATATAAATTGTCAGGAATATTCTTTAAGAATTCAACAGCATATTTCCACTATCTAGCAATATAACTTTAGATTTAAAAATATACATTTATTTTACACATTTAAATTATATATTAAATATCAGAAAAAAATCTGTAACAGGCAGGGTACAGTTGTTTGTATAATGCTGGAATAACAGGGGGAAAAAAAGGTAAATCTGCATCTTTGCAAATCCTTGATGAGCTGCATGGGAAATAACGCAAACAGCATGTTGATAAGAGATGGCTGTAGCTCTGTTCTTAAACCCCAAAAACCCAGGTATTTGGTGGTGATGTGAAACGTTCCATTTTCGGCAATAAGAGTTTAATGACCCAGGATTCAGACCCGGGAAAAAAGAAGGGGTTTTCCTAGGTCTGACATGGGACTGGTGCCTAAATAAAAGGTCCCGTGTTGTTTTTCAACATGGGTCCTTCACAAAGACACCTGATTGGATAGATTTACTTAATACTGCAGTGGCATTACCCTTAGAATCTAACTGAAGAGATTGGCTGCCTTCATACATTCACACGTGTGTGTGTGTGTGTGTGTGTGTGTGTGTGTGTGTGTGTGTGTGTGTGTGTGTGTGTGTCAGTACTAAGAGAAAAATCAGCACTCCCATCATGTCTGCCCAGCTCTCAGAACTCTCATCATGTCTGCCCAGCACACCCATCATGTCTGCCGCCCAGCACACAAAACTCCCATTTTAAGCCCTATTACTTACCTTGGAAGTCCTCCTCCGGCTGCTGTCTCTCCTCCGCGGCTGGCCCTGTCTGCAGTCACGTGATGAACTGTTAATACAGGGCTCCCATTGGAGCTCTGTATTAGCAGTTCTTCACGTGACCGCAGAAGCGGTCTACGTCTTTGCAGAGCCCTGCCGCCCGCCGCGTACAGCAGGGTTAAAGCGGCAGGGCTTTAAAAAATAAAAAAATAAAACTTTTTCAGCGCTGGGGATACTATATTGTGAGATAAGTAGGACTCATGCCCCTAAGGTTCCGATAGCGCCCACATCAGCTGGGCGCCATCGGAACCTGGGGCATGAGCCCTGCAAAACCCACGTTAGATACGCCACTGTGGCTCTCTCACCTTACTGAACATTCAGCTGATTGGATGCAGACGCCCTCCCTGCTCCGCTGCCCCAGCTTTTTTAATGAGATCCAGAAATCACAACTCTTGTTTCTCACAAGGAGATCCATCCAGCGATTAGTCCCGCCCACTAACTAATCACTCAGCTCATTGGCAGACCCCCTTGTGTTTTCATTTGACAGAATCAGTGGCCGTCATTATTTCTGCACTATGATTGGTTCAAATAGTTTGATGGGAAAAGTAGTTTGTAGGTTGCTCTTTTATTGCAGCTGTCTGTCTATTTAAACTACAAGACCCAGAAGGCCGTCTGTCTCTCCAATACTTCCTTTCTTCCACTCCTGTGCGGGCTCTGTATATACATCACGCAGTCTCCCACCGAGTAAGATGAAATTTCATCCTCACTATCTTATTCTTTACTATCTTCATTCTATTTTACAATGAATGCACTGTAATATAAGACATACACACACTTACTACAGGATGGAATGTGTGTGTGTGTTGGCATTGTGAGATATACAATTATTATTATACATTTTATGGAATATTGTACATATTTTTCTTGCTTTTAGGTGATCCCTGTAGAAATAAAAATAAATCATCTAAATGTAGATTGTAATACATAACTGTTGTAAAACAAGGATATATGAATACATTCATGGTAATTGTATTACTGATTATATTAATATTACACTAGGCTGATAATATATCATAATTGGTATTAAACTACGTATTATATATATTCGATTATTTACATGGATTGTCCACAAAATAATTTTATTTACTCTCATGTTTATGTTTATACTAAACATACTAATGATTAATTTTTTTTATGTAATATGACATTTTAATTCCACATTTTGGATTAAGTATATTCACTCATTTCTTATGGGATCTTTGTGTATATATATGAATGTGGGTCCCTATCTGAACTGGCTGGGCAATCGAATACTGGATCAACGCACACAGAAAGTCTATCCCCAACTCACTCTCTAACCCTCTCCCTAACCCTAATTCCCCCACAGCCTAATCCTAAATTCCCCCCCATGCAGACTAACCCTAAATCCCCCCCCCCACAGGCTGACCCTAAGTCTCCCCCCACAGCCTAACCCTAAGTCACCCACCCACCAACCCTAACCCTAATTCTCTCTCCACCCACAACCTAACCCTAAGTTGAGGGTCTGTAGCTCAGAAAGTATTTTATGTATTGAGATGAAAGATTGTCTCCTGGTGCTGCATGCCAAAATTTATAGTGAAATAATTAAAAAAGAAAAAATTGGTTAAAGTGGAAAATGTGGCTGATTTTTTCTACTTCCATTTTCAGAAAGCCGCATTACATTGGTAAGCAATACAGACATGGTATACCATCACATCCTATGGTAAGCTGCAGATTCAGAACTATCATAGAGTGACATTGCTAAAAATGTTAGAGCTGGTAATTCACAGGATGTGAGGTATACCATGTCTGTATTGCTTAAGGAACACGTCCATTAAGACTCCAGCCTTAATATCGTAATTTCTTTGCTTTTTGGCGTTTGAGCTGTAAAGTTTTAAAGGTTTCTGTGAAAACATCCCTCCCTCATGTGTGGGGGGGTTAATTTTGTGTTTTGTATAGTGAGAGTGTCCTCCCTACTAGCAACACTACCATGCTGTATACATAAAGTGTGGATGGCAGAGTGTAGGGTAGTGTCCTCTGATTGGAAGTCTGTACGAAGGAGCTTCTTAAGTCTGAACTTGGTCCATTCTCATTAACATAGCGGTAAAACTAGAAATAGCGGAACCGTGGAAATGTTGCTGCAAAAGAAAAGAAAAGTTTCATAATGGAAAAACTTTTGCACAGTGCAAGGCATTTGTAGGATTGCTTAGTATTTTACAGGCTTTATTTCTGTACTTCTGTATTTCTTTTCAGCCGCAATCAATCACTGTGATTACTTGTCTGACACCTGGCACCGTTAGCTTGTTTTTACAAAACAAACGGGATATTCCAACAATGGGTTTGATCTACAGTTCTTTTTCTTTCTTCTAAAACATCGTTTCACTGATCCGAATCTCCCTTCAATATCAGGACTTCCACAGTCAAAATATTGAATCTGTTGTAATTGCATTTGCTAAGATCTGTAACGCTCCCTGTATATTGCCATACCCTGAATGTGTTTTAGAGAACTACTTAATAGTTTGCATGTTTTTTGTTTTTTTTTCTTTTTTTTTCTTTTAAACTATGCAGAAAAATACAATGATGTGCAATGAAATCTAGCTCTCTATTTCCTATTTGAACACCCCTTTAGAAACACTGGAGGAGTGTGTGATGAAACGATGCTGATCCTTTATTGATCTCAAATATAGCTTGGAAAAAAAGAGAAAACAGTATCTAGTAGTGTGTTCATAAAAAGCATAATTTATTTGTACATAAAACACTTAAACCACTTAAATGGATAGAGGCGCGAATTGGATCGAAACACGTCAGTGCCACCAGAGTCCACTTCTATATCGGACATTAAGCACTGCAGTCCATCCCTGGAACATCAACTGGTAGGATCACAGAACCCGGGATGTGGCACTAGAGGAGGACTCATATTGTACATACCACCCAGACAGTCCGGTACGCAGGGAGGGTAACTACTTAGGGGTGTTTTATTGTTTAATTGTCCGTGATCCTACTATGTGGTGATCCAGGGATGGACTGCAGTGCTGAGCTTCCGATATAGAAGAGGACTCCCGACGGCTGGATTTCCTCTCCACTAACTCATCTAGTTGTATTATATTATGATTTGCAAACGCAAAGAAATTGTTAAGAACATTGGACCGGATTCACAACACTAAGTGCTGCTCATACCTCCTTAATTTCTCGATTGTAGCTACTACGCATGCGTAGTAACTATTTTACGCAATCTACGTATCGTTTTGTTGCGTAGATTTCGTATATGGGGTCTATAAAGACTGCATATATGCAATGTACGAAACGATATGTAGATTGCGTAAAGGACGTATGAGCAACACTTACGGTGTTGTGAATCCGGTCCATATTATCAGATCTAATACTGGCAACAGCATTCCTTTGTAATAAGGACACCTTCTCTCTCACAAACCTTTATTAGCTTATGCCCTGTGCATAAGTACCTGATATGACCACCTGGTATGACAAATGGATTATTTATACAGAGCAAATCGCATATCTTTCCTGCACATTGCATCAAACATACTACATGTCCATAATCATATGATGTTATAAATCCTACTTGGAGTTCTATAAATAGGAAGTGTAATATCTTGTGTCCTCTTTATTTTTTTATTTTGGTAATGATCTTGTATCTTAGAACTAATACAGCAGTGGGAAAAAGTTAAATTAACAACTTAAGATTTGTTTTTTCATTGACCAAAGTGAATAGATATATTAATGGGATATTTTCTATTAAAGTCCCTTATTTTTTTGTTTAGGTACACAGTATAGTGTAATATTAGTGATTGTATATTACAATTAATAAAACAGCAATTTTTCTGTTTTGCAGAGGACTGCACAGGCCAATACATATCTCCATTCCATGATATTCCTTTGTATGCTGATGAAGCAAATGTAAGTAAATAAACTATAGTTTTGTAATACTAATCCACATCTTGAGTGTGTGCAGAGATTTTCTGTACACCACAATGGCAGAATATCGTTTTTTAATGGGTGTAAGATTTCTTCAATGTTCATTGCATAACTTATTAGGAAATAGATAAACAAGAAAGCCTTTGGAGAGGTATTCCTTTGTTCTACTGTATATTCAGACAATATTACTGTATACTTATGTCTCTTGGAGCTTAAGCTATCCACTAAAAATCATGCAGTAATGTCATGGTGGTTATTTACACAAAACAAAATTGCAACATTCAGTATCTTTTAAACTCTGAAATTGTCTACCCCTAAACAGACTGTGATATGTTGTGCTTATCAACACAACACAAAAATCTTCTTCTCCATTAATGCAGTTCCAGCAGGCCACAAGTTAAAAAAAAAAAAAGTAATAAAAGTTATCTGGCTAACGGACATAATTCCTGATGTTTCAATAGGGGCTTTTAATATTGCACAGTTCTATTTTAAAAGAAAATTGGTGATTGATGCTTCTACCCTTTAACCACATTTCACCTGTGTGGTGGGTTGTTTCAGTTGGGAAACTGGTCTGTTTGCATCACTCTTTGCTCCCACAGTCAAGGGCCTGGTTTGCTAAGCAGGGCTTGCGATGCAAGACGTTAAAACCCATTCATCGTTTTGCTGCTTTAGCAAATCACCAATATTGTATTTCAAATTATCAGTACTAACACTTGGGAACCTTATTGTATTGGAAAGTGAAGAATGACTTGGCAAGTGGACATACCTAATTTAATTTTTTATTTTTTTTTGTACTACTTTGTCTCTTGCCTTATAAATATCTCTGAGGCTCATTAACAGATGAAGTACTAAAATAAAATCTTAAGTATACAGAAGGTTTGTCTAATGAAAAATTCTTATTCCATACATATATATATATATTTGCTTTAAGTTTAAAAATCTTAACACATGTTGTAAAGGCGATATTTAAGCTGAGTTTATGTGTGACCTTACACGTTTAAAGAATAACGATCAGTATTTACCATAGAGATCCCATAAATCAAATCAGGCATCAGTTGGCAGGTTGGTTTTTCCTCTTAGATAACAACTGTAGACTTTGATATGTCAACCTGGTGAGTTTAAAGTAACAAGAGTGGAATGAACTCTGTTGCTAAGATCTCTGTGGAGGATAAAATCAATCCAGACCTGTATGTGATAGCTCAGTCGTTTTAATCCACTTTAAGGGCTGGATCCAGACCTTGTTAAGTGCATGAACTTAGTTACTCCTGGGCTAAACCATGTTGAATTCAGGGGGAGCCAAGTTAATTGTATTCTTTGCATGCAGAGATATATCTTTAAATTGCTTACTGCACACAGATACTGACCAGCATTACTATCACACTGTTCTTTAGACTTGGGATAGGAAACATCACCTCTCAACACTAATACTGTTTGCAGCAGATGAAATATGACTCCCCTCAAATGAACATGGTTTAGCCCAGGTGTAACTAAGTTCATGCACTTAACACGTTCTGGATCCAGCCCTAAGACTTTCTTCAAGACTGTGAAATAATGACAAAAATGCATTTTTTATGTGTGTTTTTTTTTCTAGCATGGAACCATGGGTAATATATTTTAGCTGCCTTTTCCTCCATTTACAAAATATTTAATAATTTTATGTCGTGTTCTTTGTTTTGTCCTATATAATAACTTAAGCCCCTTTTGTAACCTAAAATAATTGTCCGCAGTATTTATTGTCTGCAGCACGATAACTCTAAAGAATTTTGTATATATGGCAATAATGTCATTTGTTGAATACTAAATCTATCACAAATATTTTTGAAAGCTATTGTCATCTTTAGAATTAGCAGAAGTTCCCCCTCACAGCTGCTGCTGGGGATTCTCTACATTGTACCCTGTGGGTACTATCTCTTGGTAAATGAGAGATTTTCTGTTGTCTATACTAATATACTAAAGCTGTTTTTTTTCACCATTAGTTTCTCTAGCAATAGCACATGCGGTGTGTTTAGGTTTTTCATTAAAGAAGAAAAATACCTATTTTCTTGTTTCAGTACAAACACTCATTAAAATGAGTCAGTATCTATGGATATCTATGCTATGGACGTTGCTTATTTATTTGTAGTTATTGTTGGGTGAAAGTTAAATATAAATCCAACACTCATTACTTATGTCCAGATTTACTCCTTCATTCTAACCGCAGAACATTTTCATTGAACTAGTGATCATGACCACATTAAAACTTTAGAGCACAAAGTTCTGCTAAAAATAAGTGTAAAGATAAGAGAATTCATGCAGATGAAAGACTTTAAGGTTCTTATTTGCCTGATCACAAACTAATATGCAGTATAGCCTTAAACATTCTGGCGTATACAGGCCTAACAATTAATGCAGTCAATCCATTCATTGTTACACCACAGTAAATTGGTTAGTGCCTCACATCCCCACATACCAAATTTTGCTTCTAAATACCGAAATAGTTGCTGGCTAAAAAAAAACATGGCATGTGGTAATTTTAATGTTGTGGTACTAAAACAATCTAATTAATTTGCCATTCGGAGTACCATCGGTGCTCCGAGGATCGATTGCTTTGCTTCTTTGGGGCAAAAGCAATCTGTTAAACCAGCCATTTGGGAAATGGCTGGAATAGAACAGCCCTTTTGAAATAAGGCCATTTTCAGCAGAAAACCACTCCCTTCACAAGGGATGTGCTACAACAGGATTTGAAGATTACAATTCTGTAACATTGTGCTTGCTATGTGATCTTAAGAAAAGAGCTTATCTGCTGTGGATTATGTACGTTGGTTTGTTGAGAGCTGGCTAGATATCTCCTATGTAGATGGATTGTTGTTGGCGTAAAGGCAAAGAATGTTCAGTGGAAAGGGAAAACAGATATTTGAGGTCGGGGGAAGGGATGTAAAAGATCTGCTAATCAAATTTGGATAATTCCTTTTCTCCACAATCTGCATTCAGCATTCAAAATTAAGGCCATCATACCGGCGAACCACACTCTCCATCGGGATGTGCAGATGTTGATGTGGAAAGAGACACAAGCTAAATATGACACATGACAAGGAGCTCTGTGGGGAGCTCCGAATGCAGCACCTGTAGGGTCTGGTGCCAAAATTCTGTTGGATCCTCATCATGATCATGATTTTGGCACTGTTCCAGTTAGAATACTCTCTGTGAGAGAAGACTAAGGGTGATGGATCTTCATTTTGATTATTTCCAAGTTTTTGTCCCATTAAATAATTACACACCAATCTGTGTGATGATGACAACCTGTGCTAGACAGGTTTTCTTACACAAATGAGCAATAGGGCAGATGACCTGATTATGTTGGAAGTACAATTCATTTGTTTATGCCAGTGCATATTCACTGAAGTATAGGGGAAACTCATTATAGCCATATTTATCGCTATATAGACATTGAGATCCATGTTGTTTTATGTTGTCTATCTAGAGGTCAATAAAAGGGGAGGGAAGAATGTATTTTGCGTTGAGCAAATTCCATTTCTGTAAGATTTTTGTCTTTACTGTCGCTAATGCTTTCAGCACATTGAGTCGTGTTGAATTAATGATCTTTAAAGTCGTATAATACTTGTGGTAGTGTTAGATAAGAGTAACAGACGGGTGACTTTTACACACTATAGCACTTTAATCACGTAGCTCCCTTATCGCATTCTATTGTAATGTTCAATCTGCGTTATGCAGCTGCTGGAAATTGGTCAGGGGGATACATAAAATTCCCTGTTATGTACAGGACCTTCTAATCATTCTATAATGTATACAGAAACACATTTCTGCTTTGAAAACCCATACACTGCTAAGAGAAAATCTATATTGCTGGGCAACAAAGATAGCAGTCACCCTTCAGTCCTAAATCTAGGAGGACTTTTTAGCTTGAAAATGATAAAGGACTGTAAATCTCTAGTGATTTAGCCATGTCTACTATACGGTCTGTGAACCAGTAACTATTTCAATGCTTATCAATCGTAATGTTTGAGATATATATATATATATATATAATATTTATTTTTTTGAAGTTTAGGGAATGTGGTATTGTGAGTGTGATGTGAAAGCCCACTGATAACCTTTATAAATATCTTGTGTTCAATTGCCAACTTTAAAAATAATAAAAATTAAAAATTGTTGGAGTAAGCTAATATTATAAGGCAGCTGTAGTTTTTATCAAGTGATATTTTCATTGTTAAAAGTGACTTTTAAACATCACTTAAGAACAAATGGTAGGCTACTATTTAAATATTTAAAATGCGTCCCACCTCTGACCTGCCCACACCTGCACTTTGTGAACCAGTTATCCATTATTTAGGATGGGTTGAATAAGATTAGCCTCATTCAAAGTTAGCTGCTAAAAAAAATTGTAAACTGTTCTTTAATATTGTACATTTGACAGCAAGCTGTTGTATATCATTTGAAGTTAGCCGTAAACATTCCCAGTCTTAACTTAACCATACCTCATCGTAAAATCCCTTTACCATCATGCCAGTCACTTTTATAAATCTAATCCAATTGAGCCCTTTTGTGGAGTAGTAGAAATCACACTTTTGCAAACTGTTACTGTCACTGTAATTTAGGCGATCTGTAATAACAAGTTTCCTTATGTGCTGATAGTAGAACACATACTGTGTGGCCCGTCTCAATGCACATTAGTAATGCAGTATTTCCTATGAGATCTAGGCATGTAGTCTACCAATTATTGAAATAGGCAGCTGTAGCAGAAATTACTAAATATTATTGTTCACATAAATCAGCATTATGTTCTATTTCCTCTTATTACTTGGTGCTTGGAAAGAAGACATTCGTTTTTGGAAACTAAAATAAAAGGTGTAATAATTGGAAAAATCTTAGAAACCATTTCATCTATATTTTTGATGGGGCTACATTTCACAGCCCAAACCTAAGGGCGTCCGCTGCTGGGATCATGGCTCAGTATACTGCAGTTAGAGTTATAATTTCTCTGTGAAGAGATGTTGTCAACGCTGCACCTTGAAGTGCAAATACCTCCTCTGATGTAATAAAATATGCTTTATATTCCTCTTCTATATAATCCACGTTATTGAGTTAAATAAAATGTTATTAACCTCATGCTCTTTCCTTCTTAATCAGTTTTCGGTTTGAAATCCCTTTTCCAAGGTCTTGCTGTATTTTCTTTTAGATAGAGATTTAGAGAAGTGTTTGCCTGCAAAGTGCCTTGAGCACCGTGATGGCAATGCACTTAAACACATTAGGCTAAGCCCATCTGCTGTTATGTATAAACTATAAGCTTTACAAACGAAGGGACCTCTTTACCTCTTTTCCATGAATATCGTATGGAGCGAGAGTACAATGTCACTGATGCATTATATATAAATAAAGTGTCTTTTAGTGACTGGCCTTCAGATGTCTAGATTGCTTTTTACTGCTGCCCACTTATCTGCAATATCATAGTGGACATATAAATACATTTAATTATATTAATGAAGTGAAGAAACTTGTGATCTGTTCTGCTCCAAGCAACAAAGTTTGTAGGTAGCCAATAAATAAAATATAAAATGGCACAGATAATAGGTCAACTTTAAAAAATAGATTTCCTCCTCCCCTGATGACAGCATAGCACTATGGGTAAGTTCCACGGGGCGGGAGCCAATCAGGAAAAAGAAAAAGACCCACCGGACCTATAAGTAGCCTCCTCCTCCGGTGCTCAGTGTCTTTTTCTTTTTCCTAGTAGGTAGGAGCCAGTTAGTTTGTTGTTATTTTATGGTAGTTTTCGACTTACCCGCGGCCAAAGCCGCAAGGACGCCCAGGGATACTTCTGTGGCAGAGCACCCCGTCCACCACGTGCAGGCGGCGGGGTAGCAGCGACCTCGGTATGGTGCAGCTCAGCACCGTCTCTCTATCGAGGGCGGCGCGGTCACCATTGAAATTTCACCTGCAGCGCCAGGAAGTAACCAGGCTAACTTCCGG
>WWET01000346.1:92912-105131 GCA_011038615.1 Limnodynastes dumerilii
TCTTTATCCCCTCTGGTGTGTGTTTGTGTATTATATATCTGTCATATATATATATATATATATATATATATATATATATATATATAAAATATAAAGAAACGGTATTGTTTGACAAGTTGACACACATGTTCCTGGCCAGGATTAAATATATAAAATATGAAGAAACGGTATTGTTTGACAAGTTGACACACATGTTCCTGGCCAGGATTAATTACCACTTCCAGTTAACAAAGATTAAGTTAAGTGTCATTAGTTTTTTCTATAAACAAACAACTTTCACTCTGAGGACCAGATGCGGGTGTGCAAGAGTTGTACATCAGATTCATAGTTGTGTTTTTCCACAGAAATACGCAACTCTGATTAGGACGCAGGAAAATAGGGCTGACATCCCCCTGCTGACTAAGCTGTATGGTACGGCCAGAGTCTTTGCCATAGTCCTATGATTTACTTGTTTTTTAATTCTTGCATTTGTAGCATTTAAAGACTTATTTAAATGCATTTTCACTAGGTACAATAAATGAGTGTAGTAGTGGTATGCAGCTGCTATTCTGGCATATAAAAGATAAAAGGAAAAATCATTTAATCTTTATAAACACACCCTTTTTTCACTTAAATATTGTGTTCCACTAGCACAGAGCAGACAAATGCGGGCACAGGCGGATGGGCAGCAGTGCGCACAACATTCTGTGTTCACTCATGTTCTGAGCATGTGGAGTGCTCATTAAGGCTGTGCTTCCGTCTAAAACACAGACGAAATTGCAGCTCAGAATCGGCCCCTTAGAGGACTGTGTGTGAGACCAAGAAATTCAGCTGGTATATGTAAGCTGTGTACAGAGCATAGGTCAAAATGAGAGCATTCTGAATAGTATGAATCAATACAGGAAGCATGAAAGATAAGGTCAGTCCTGCTGTGGGCCACAGACTAAAAGAAGCCTCTGCAATGTAAGAGGAGTCAAACCAGGGGAACCAGGTGTTATAGAATGTATGGAAAGTTTTCCTCCCAGTAAATATCCATTTTTGTACATCCAAAGATATGGTCCTTTCTTAAAAAATTTATCAAGAAATAATAAATATGCTAGTAGTTTACATGGATTTCCAAAAACCTTGTCCTTGAAATAACCAAAAAAAGCCGATGGGGAAAGCTTAACCTGTGTATGTGTGTGTTTAGAGCTTATGCATTAACTAATGTTGTGTCAGCCAAAGGGGCACTGATAGCCATGAGCAATTCTGCTTCTTATAATGCAATATTTATTCGCTCTCTGAAACAAGCACTGTTCGAACATTTTCCTGCCTCCTGACTGGCAACACTGGACCAGAACAAGTGCAGCTATGCTAGAGTGAATTCTCAACTAATTGTCTGGGTCTGTCCTACAGCTGGAATACTAATATCCGTGTATCCACTATCACATTATTAATTTCCATTACACAAGTATTCTCAGAAACATGATTTTTTTTTTTTTTTTTTTAACATTCCCATGGGATTTTACAATAGATCTGTACATCCTTCTGACATCATTCCACTGACTGATCTTCACTATAAAACATTGTCCTCTAATATGTACCAAATAGAAACTCAAATCTTTTCCTGAAGATAAAACTAGATGCAAAGGAAAATGGTACTTGGCTCTTATGTGAGGCCTATTACATTTCCTACTGTTAGGCACGTAAACACAGGGGGAAATGGTCCGCTGTTGTCTGTGGATCGTCTGGTTGTTGCCTGGTTCTATGTGTCTCCTGCCTCTCTCTTGACGGATAAGCGGTTTGTAATGTGTTGGGCTTGTTGTGGGTGCTTCCGAACGGCGTCCACGTGTGCCGGCTTCCTGGTTGTTCCTTGCGGCGCTTCCCGATGACGTCAGGAGGTACCGAGTGCCGGAGAGACCTAGAGGGTGCGGCGGTGTCCTCGTGGTTCTCGCAGGACCCCGGGCTGAGATGGAAGGCAGCAATGCAAAGGAGGATGCTGGAAGCTTGACGTTTGGAATCATACACAATTTAATGAATAAAATAATTTAACACTGTGTGTCTATATGTCCCAACGCGTTTCATCAAATAAATTGACTTCATCAGGTAGGTGGGTGTGGGATACCATGGGATATATAGAGAGAGGGAACAGGGGAGGGGGTGGGGCTGATTGATGGTGGGGGAGCATGGTAATGAGCTGTTTAGAGCACTAGATGGCGACAAGGTAGACTCAAGGGAATCATAATTCAGAGTAGTGGTGTGGAGTGCCTGATTTAGACACTAGGTGGCAGACTATATGGGGCCTGATTGGTTGTAAACCTAAGGATGTAAATTGAGAGAATGCCGGTAGGGGGCTTATTAAAGTGTTAATCTAGGCACGGAGTGGTGGTATGTAAAACTGGGGGGATTGGGGATTCAGACACAAGGTAGAAAGTGCCTGCATTAAAAATGGGGAGTAGGATGGGGGCAGAGTGTCCATAAGTTTTTCAAGAATGAATATTCCAATTAGAGACCGCACAACCCAAAGGTCTGAATATAGACACAGACCTCATGCCAGTCCTTACCTGAAACCTTCATCATCTCCAATACCCACTATCTCCAAAGACCCCCTACCCTAAACAGGTATAACCGACAACACCTTCACCCAATTACCCCCCATCAATAATCATTTTTACCTGTAAAGCTCTCACCTCTTCATACCAAAATCATTATAAATTTCTCTTTAGTGCACATTTACCAAAATATACACTGAGCCTCAATAAACTCATTCTTGAAAAACGTATGGACCCTCTGCCCCCATCCTAATCCCCATTTTCAATGCAGGCACTTTCTACCTTGTGTCTGAATCCCCAATCCCCCCAGTTTTACATACCACCACTTCGTGCCTAGATTAACACTTTAATAAGCCCCCTACACTGCCCCCTACCGGCATTCTCTCAATTTACAATTTATTTGATGAAACGCGTTGGCACATATATAGACACACAGTGTTAAATTATTTTATTCATTAAATTGTATGAAATTCCAAACGCCAAGCTTCCAGCATCCACCTTTGCATTGCTGCCTTCCATCTCAGCCCGGGGTCCTGCGAGAACCACGAGGACGCCGCCGCGCCCTCTAGGTCTCTCCGGCACTCGGTACCTCCTGACGTCATCGGGAAGCACCGCAAGGAACAACCAGGAAGCCGGCACACGTGCACGCCGTTCGGAAGCACCCACAACAAGCCCAACACATTACAAACCGCTTACCCGTCAAGAGAGAGGCAGGAGACACATAGAACCAGGCAACAACCAGAAGATCCACGGACAACACCGGACCATCCCCCCCCCTGTGTTTATGTGCCTAACAGCAAGACACCAAAAGGGTGAGTGCATATCTCTCTCCCCCCCTCCATCCCGGATTGTCTCCACTGGTAATACACAGGGATTGCCCGTTGTTTTTGTGCATCTTATCTCCCACATCTACACCAACACGGAACCAGCATCAGAGGACCCAAGGAATCTGCAGCTTATCTATTCTTTGGCCTCACACAGGACTAATTCAAGACATTAACTCACCCACTCCTTGTATCAACCCCCACGGCCACTCAATACAACCAAAATATTACCATTACACTCAACCCCCACATGCTATAACCACACATTACCCCAACCCCCACATGCTATAACCACACATTACCCCCACCCCCACATGCTATAATCACACATCACCCCCACCCCGCATGCTATAACCTCACATTACCCCCCCTTCCCATGCTATAACCTCACATTACCCCCCCCTCCCATGCTATAACCTTACATTACCCCCCCCCCCCTCGCATACTATAATTACACATTACTCCCCTCCCTCATATACTATAATTACACATCACCCTCCCCCCCTCATATACTACAATAACATTACTCCCCCCTCACATACTATAATTAAACATTACCTCCCCACACACACACTTACTGTAACCTCACATTACCCCCTCTCCCCCTCATACTTGAATCCCCAAAAAGCTTTTATAAATCACTTACCTGTTTTTCCTACTTCCTCAACCTCCGTCCTCTGCGGCGCCTCTTCTTCTGCATGACGCTGACGTCAGCGTCACGCAGCGTCTGTGGTAAACAAACACAGCGCCCGGACAGTTGCGTCCAGGCTCTGTGTATGTGTTGCTATGGCAACACATACACAGTGCCCGGACCGCTGCGTCCAGGCACTGTGTATGTATTGCCATAGCAACACATACACAGTGTCCGGATGCAGCGGTCCGGGCACTATGTATGTGACAATACAGTGTCAGGGAATAATGCTATTCCCGGATATTGTATTGTCTCCGGGAGAATGGGGTCCTCTCCCGGGAGTCCGGGAGATCTCCCTGGATTCCGGGAGTCTCCCGGACGTTCCGGGAGAGTCGGCAACTATGAACTAAGATCATGCACTTAACTAGGTCTGGATCAGGCCCTTTGGCCTTATTTTCCTGCTCTAACTATGGAAGCGTTATTAAAGCCACTGCAGAAGACAATACCTATAGGGTGATGGTGTTAAATATTTAAAAAATAATTATTTTAGACTTGGAAACCTTTCTCTAATACAGCAGTAGGAATAAAATAAATTTACCGGGTACTTTTTTTTTTTAACCTTTTATGGTTTTTAATTGACCATAGGGAATGGAACTAATATTGGCTAAAATTGGAATTTTTGCAAGTAAAGTTGATTGCTGAAAATTCTTTATTTTGTTATGGTGTTATTTTATCTTTGTATTGAATATTATGGAATGGAAATAACAATTCTTTAAATAGCCATTTTTCTGTTTTGCAGAAGAATGCAAAGAGCAATACACATCTCCATTTCATGATATTCCTTTATATACTGGTAAAGCAAATGTTAGTATATAAAATATAGCTTTTGCAATACTAATGCACATCCTGGGAGTGTGTGTAAAGGTGGCTAGCATACCATAATGGCAGAAAATGGTTTTGTAACAGAAAGTATGGTTTCGTCTATATTTATAGCATTACTGATTAGGAAATAGATTAACAAGAAAACCTTTGGTAATGTATCTATTTCATCACATGCCTCATTAAAGGCAAACGCTTTTGTTCTAGTTAACAGAATATTTATCGTATATATCTTCTTACATCCCTTGGAGCTTATAAAAACGATTGCTACATTAAGTTATCTACTAAAAATCACACAGTAGTTTTATGGTGATTATTTACGCCACACAAAATTAAAATTATGCATTTATGGTTGTAACGTGCGTCTACAGAAATTTGTTCTTCCATTAATGCAGTTCAAGCAGGTCACTCAGTTTTTTTTAAAATTATATTGCTAACAGATTCCTATCTCTTCCTGAGCTTTTTTTTAGTTTTAATAGAAATTTTGGACTAAATCTACTGTAAAAGGGCTAGAATGATCTCACCTCAGATAACTGTCTGCAAACATCAATTTTTGCTACTATAAAAGTGGTCCTGATTTGCAGAGCAGTGTTTGCAATGCTAGGCTTTAAGCAAATGCATCATTCTGCTGATTTAGCATTAACCATAATTCAATATCAGATTATCAATTCTGAGACTTGAGAACATAATTGTATTGAAAAGTGGTGAGATTACTTAGCAGGAGGTTGTCATTTCTAAAAGATTTTTTTGTACTGCTTTGCCTCATCTTTATCTCTGAAGATCATTAACCCATAAAGTACTAATAAATGATTTTAAAGATACAGAAATATTGCCTTAACAGGGAACCTACTGAGGACCACTAATTAGTGCAAATTTAGAAGCATTGGTTGTGAGTGGTGGTTCTTTTACTTTTTTTTTTTTTTTAGCAGAGCAGCAAAAGATTAGAAGATTGATACCAGTCCTGATACCCCCCATGGTTGGTCCAGTGAGATGGTCAGATGCTGCGGTGAAGTCCACAAGGTCCACTCGTGGGTTGGTGAAATAGACAAATTCAGCTTCCAGTGAGAGGTGCACAGCCCAACCTGTTGTTAAAATTAGGAAAAAAGTGGGGGGGAGTGTGTGTGCGAAGTAGAGGGTTTTTGAACATACTGTGTAATGTCTGGGTTTAGGACCAGTGGAGGGCAAAGGGTTAGGAAGATGTTCCAGATCAAGCAAAAGTGTTTGAGTGTGGATACAAGCCTTATAAAAGTTGTGATTTCCGCATGGGAGGTAGGTAGTGTGGTCAACTGGAAACACATTTTTAAGTGCACCTCTGTCTAGAACAATGTAAATCTAACAGCATCAGACACATTTATGGGGTTTTTTTCCCAGACAATTTCATGGAATCTAAAGTGGAGAAAATGCAGCAGAGAAAAGTCCAAGTTACCTCTAAATTTAAAAAAAATGGTCCATGTGGTCAGTAGAATGAAAGGCTGATATTAGTAGAAGGTAAGGCAGAATTCTATAGCACTATCATGTAGATTCTAAATCAGGATAATTGTGGTTGACTTGTTTACTTTAGTGTCTGTATAAATCAACCAAACTAATAAGGTTTGCTCTATACTTTTAAGTCTTAAAGTATTTCCTTGCTGCATCAGTTTTCCCTTTATATCTCTGTTTAACAATTCAAAAGCTGTATATGTTCATTTGCAGTATATTCATAGCATAAGTTTTATAAACAATGCTAACATTTCTGGCTAGTCTAAGTTCAAATAAAATTACTATCATTATTCCTGTATCTTCTCCTGTGGATTCTCTGGTATATTCCTGTATCTTCTCCTGTGGATCCTCTGGTAATTATCATGATTATTACAACCTTCCATGCATAAGGACAGGTCACTATGCCTTATTCTGACCATTTGTTGAAGTCGATCTTTGTAATTTGTCACTCTGATGACAAAATCAGTGGGATACAGTCAGCTCATCCACTCTTCAGTTAATAGTCAAAAATAATGGGCTCTTGGTCTTTCAAAAATAACAGCAATATATACTGTTGTTATTTCTACCTGTGGACATAAATACTATATAGCCAGACACTGGACCATATCCAGATTTAAGATAGTCAGGTGATTTACGCATGCAAGGTCCTCCAGATGTTACGCTAGGATTACTATAGTAATCCTAGAGTTTAAACAATCAGACGGAACTTTGTTGCGTGCAAATGGGCTGTGCTTCCCTTCCGCCTGCTAAAGTGGGCGGGGGGAAGCATGTAAAGTGTACAGTGTAGGAGGGGGCTCCCACACTGTAGCGTATCAGCGGTCGTACGTACCGCTGATCCGCCCGTCGTATTTAAGGCAGGTTTGCACTCCCCTCTGTCTCGCGTAATTTCAGACACCTGTGCGCACGGAAATCACGCGGGGGTCTGGATCCGGTCCACTGTTATTGTTCGTTATGGACTGGTCTGATTAGTTACAGTAAAACAGTTAATTTGTTGTTTTCAGGGTTAAAATGTAGTTTACAATTTAGGATATCCTTATATTTATCCCAAGCATGTTTAAACTGTTCTACTGTGTTGGCCTCAACCACCTCAAATGGGAGACTATTCCACTTATCTATCACCCTTTCAGTGAAGTCATTTTTCTGCACATTTCCTTTGAAGCTACCACCCTCCAGTTTATATTCATGCCCTCGTGGAGGGTGGTAGATTCAAAGGAAATGTGCGGAAAAATTACTTCACTGAAGGGGTGATAGATAAGTGGAATAGCCTCCCATTTGAGGTGGTTGAGGCCAATACAGTAGAACAGTTTAAACATGCTTGGGATAAATATAAGGATATCCTAAATTGTAAACTACATTTTAACCCTGAAAACAACAAATTAACTGTTTTACTGTAACTAATCAGACCAGTCCATAACGAACAATAACAGTGGACCGGATCCAGACCCCCGCGTGATTTCCGTGCGCACAGGTGTCTGAAATTACGCGAGACAGAGGGGAGTGCAAACCTGCCTTAAATACGACGGGCGGATCAGCGGTACGTACGACCGCTGATACGCTACAGTGTGGGAGCCCCCTCCTACACTGTACACTTTACATGCTTCCCCCCGCCCACTTTAGCAGGCGGAAGGGAAGCACAGCCCATTTGCACGCAACAAAGTTCCGTCTGATTGTTTAAACTCTAGGATTACTATAGTAATCCTAGCGTAACATCTGGAGGACCTTGCATGCGTAAATCACCTGACTATCTTAAATCTGGATATGGTCCAGTGTCTGGCTATATAGTATTTATGTCCACAGGTAGAAATAACAACAGTATATATTGCTGTTATTTTTGAAAGACCAAGAGCCCATTATTTTTGACTATTAACTGAAGAGTGGATGAGCTGACTGTATCCCACTGATTTTGTCATCAGAGTGACAAATTACAAAGATCGACTTCAACAAATGGTCAGAATAAGGCATAGTGACCTGTCCTTATGCATGGAAGGTTGTAATAATCATGATAATTACCAGAGGATCCACAGGAGAAGATACAGGAATATACCAGAGAATCCACAGGAGAAGATACAGGAATAATGATAGTAATTTTATTTGAACTTAGACTAGCCAGAAATGTTAGCATTGTTTATAAAACTTATGCTATGAATATACTGCAAATGAACATATACAGCTTTTGAATTGTTAAACAGAGATATAAAGGGAAAACTGATGCAGCAAGGAAATACTTTAAGACTTAAAAGTATAGAGCAAACCTTATTAGTTTGGTTGATTTATACAGACACTAAAGTAAACAAGTCAACCACAATTATCCTGATTTAGAATCTACATGATAGTGCTATAGAATTCTGCCTTACCTTCTACTAATATCAGCCTTTCATTCTACTGACCACATGGACCATTTTTTTTAAATTTAGAGGTAACTTGGACTTTTCTCTGCTGCATTTTCTCCACTTTAGATTCCATGAAATTGTCTGGGAAAAAAAACCCCATAAATGTGTCTGATGCTGTTAGATTTACATTGTTCTAGACAGAGGTGCACTTAAAAATGTGTTTCCAGTTGACCACACTACCTACCTCCCATGCGGAAATCACAACTTTTATAAGGCTTGTATCCACACTCAAACACTTTTGCTTGATCTGGAACATCTTCCTAACCCTTTGCCCTCCACTGGTCCTAAACCCAGACATTACACAGTATGTTCAAAAACCCTCTACTTCGCACACACACTCCCCCCCACTTTTTTCCTAATTTTAACAACAGGTTGGGCTGTGCACCTCTCACTGGAAGCTGAATTTGTCTATTTCACCAACCCACGAGTGGACCTTGTGGACTTCACCGCAGCATCTGACCATCTCACTGGACCAACCATGGGGGGTATCAGGACTGGTATCAATCTTCTAATCTTTTGCTGCTCTGCTAAAAAAAAAAAAAAAGTAAAAGAACCACCACTCACAACCAATGCTTCTAAATTTGCACTAATTAGTGGTCCTCAGTAGGTTCCCTGTTAAGGCAATATTTCTGTATCTTTAAAATCATTTATTAGTACTTTATGGGTTAATGATCTTCAGAGATAAAGATGAGGCAAAGCAGTACAAAAAAATCTTTTAGAAATGACAACCTCCTGCTAAGTAATCTCACCACTTTTCAATACAATTATGTTCTCAAGTCTCAGAATTGATAATCTGATATTGAATTATGGTTAATGCTAAATCAGCAGAATGATGCATTTGCTTATAGCCCTTTAATTAATCACTACCAAAAGACAGTGCTAAAAATTTATCTAGAATCCCTACTCAGCAAAGAAAGATGGCTGTATTGAGTCACTGGACACTGGCTATATAATATATATTTGCAATTTATTGTATCAAAATACCATAAAATATAAAATCATCAGTAAAATTTGTTCAAGGAATTTGCACAGAAGAATTACATACTTTAAATGGCTCCAGTGTTGGTAACTGATTCTTTATACCTACAAGTCTATCAAAGATGTAGTGATCTGAGATTAGGAGAATTCAAGAAATGACAATAAAACAAGCACCTATAATTGAGTGAGTTCCAAATCAATACTCCATATACAACGAACCTTCAGTTCCTGCTTTCAATGACACAGGAGTTACTTGGTTTATACAGGTGGGTTGAAGTGGTGTCAAACCTATAGAGGTTCTTTGCTGGTGTCCGCATTGGACCTATTATCTAGTGCTACACAATAAATGCGGCTACAGGTAATTGGGTCCCGCTTCCAGTGTTCTTAAGGTTTGTATAGAGTCAGTCAATTAAATATATAGTAGACTATGCCGTCTTACACTCCAATTGTTTCAAATATGGGCTTATATACAAAAATTATTGTTGTCATACCCGATCTCCGCTCTCTTTATTCTGAATTCCTCGGACTGTCAGTGGATGGGGTATCGGCTTGTTGTTAAGTCCTCTGATGTTGTGAATGAGGCGTGCCGCAAGTGGAGGTTAATCCACGGGTGGCCAACCCTGGGTATTGCTTCCAATCGTTTTTCCACTTTCTTTCTCTCTCCCCCGATCCTCGTTATAGTCCGGAAAATGACCTTTTGGCAATTGAATCCTGCCAAACGTATTTCGTGTGCAAATATTCTCCAGGTGCAAAAGAAAAATTCCTTCTCTCTGCTACCACCACTCACAACCAATGTTCCTAAGTTTGCACTAATTAGTGGTCCTCAGTAGGTTCCCTGTTAAGGCAATATTTCTGTATCTTTAAAATCATTTATTAGTACTTTATGGGTTAATGATCTTCAGAGATAAAGATGAGGCAAAGCAGTACAAAAAAATCTTTTAGAAATGACAACCTCCTGCTAAGTAATCTCACCACTTTTCAATACAATTATGTTCTCAAGTCTCAGAATTGATAATCTGATATTGAATTATGGTTAATGCTAAATCAGCAGAATGATGCATTTGCTTAAAGCCTAGCATTGCAAACACTGCTCTGCAAATCAGGACCACTTTTATAGTAGCAAAAATTGATGTTTGCAGACAGTTATCTGAGGTGAGATCATTCTAGCCCTTTTACAGTAGATTTAGTCCAAAATTTCTATTAAAACTAAAAAAAAGCTCAGGAAGAGATAGGAATCTGTTAGCAATATAATTTTAAAAAAAACTGAGTGACCTGCTTGAACTGCATTAATGGAAGAACAAATTTCTGTAGACGCACGTTACAACCATAAATGCATAATTTTAATTTTGTGTGGCGTAAATAATCACCATAAAACTACTGTGTGATTTTTAGTAGATAACTTAATGTAGCAATCGTTTTTATAAGCTCCAAGGGATGTAAGAAGATATATACGATAAATATTCTGTTAACTAGAACAAAAGCGTTTGCCTTTAATGAGGCATGTGATGAAATAGATACATTACCAAAGGTTTTCTTGTTAATCTATTTCCTAATCAGTAATGCTATAAATATAGACGAAACCATACTTTCTGTTACAAAACCATTTTCTGCCATTATGGTATGCTAGCCACCTTTACACACACTCCCAGGATGTGCATTAGTATTGCAAAAGCTATATTTTATATACTAACATTTGCTTTACCAGTATATAAAGGAATATCATGAAATGGAGATGTGTATTGCTCTTTGCATTCTTCTGCAAAACAGAAAAATGGCTATTTAAAGAATTGTTATTTCCATTCCATAATATTCAATACAAAGATAAAATAACAACATAACAAAATAAAGAATTTTCAGCAATCAACTTTACTTGCAAAAATTCCAATTTTAGCCAATATTAGTTCCATTCCCTATGGTCAATTAAAAACCATAAAAGGTTAAAAAAAAAGTACCCGGTAAATTTATTTTATTCCTACTGCTGTATTAGAGAAAGGTTTCCAAGTCTAAAATAATTATTTTTTAAATATTTAACACCATCACCCTATAGGTATTGTCTTCTGCAGTGGCTTTAATAACGCTTCCATAGTTAGAGCAGGAAATAAGGCTAGAGGGCCTGATCCAGACCTAGTTAAGTGCATGATCTTAGTTCATAGTTGCCGACTCTCCCGGAACGTCCGGGAGACTCCCGGAATCCAGGGAGATCTCCCGGACTCCCGGGAGAGGACCCCATTCTCCCGGAGACAATACAATATCCGGGAATAGCATTATTCCCTGACACTGTATTGTCACATACATAGTGCCCGGACCGCTGCATCCGGACACTGTGTATGTGTTGCTATGGCAATACATACACAGTGCCTGGACGCAGCGGTCCGGGCACTGTGTATGTGACAATACAGTGTCCGGGAATAATACTATTCCCGGACATTGTATTGTCTCCGGGAGAAAAGGGTCCTCTCCCGGGAGTCCGGGAGATCTCCCTGGATTCCGGGAGTCTCCCGGACGTTCCGGGAGAGTCGGCAACTATG
>WWET01000346.1:145347-164961 GCA_011038615.1 Limnodynastes dumerilii
AGGAGTAAGCAGGCCATTGAAGAGCCCATCGAACATCAGTACCCTACAAAGAACCCCTCTTTGAGCTTTGCCTCGCTGACCCTCAGGAATTTATTTCTTAAGTAAAAGGCAAGCTATCACAATCAATCCCTGTAATGGCCTCCCTCCTCCAACAGAAGCCACCTTTTCTCCCTCTTAACTGTAATGATCTGCTATCACATATCGCGGCAGACGCCGCACTTACCAGCTCTGCAGTCCAAAGGCGCCTGTCACCTCCTGGTGGTCTCGTGTCCTCGGCAGTCAGAGACTGTCACCGGAGCAGTGACAGTCTCTATACTCACCAGTTCCAGCAGCGGCGTCCTCGTGGGTCCTGGCGCAAAAACCTCTGCGGAGCTCCGGTCCATGGGCGCCACCATCTTGAAAGCTTCACGTGACACTGCTCCACCAATGATACTTACCCTCTCCGGTCCTCCAGCCAATCGGTGAGCAAGGCGCCCTATTTAAATCCTGCAGACCTGTCTCTCCCTGCCAGAACAACTAGATCTCCTAGGTGCCTGGTTCTGTTGCCCCCAGCTCGCTGATCCTGATCCTGCCTTGCTGAAATCTTGATCCAGTCTTGCTTTGCTTTGTCCTGGTTCAGTCCAGTCTCCAGTCTTGGTCCAGTCCAGTCTCCAGTCCTGGTCCAGTCCAGTCTCCAGTCCTGGTCCAGTCAACTCCAGTCCTGGTCCAGTCAACTCCAGTCCTGGTGCAGTCAACTCCTGGTCCAGTCCAGCTACCAGTCCTGGTCCAGTCTACTCCAGTCCTGGTCCAGTCCAGCTAGCAGTCCTGGTCCAGTTCAGCTACCAGTCCTGGTCCAGTCTACTCCAGTCCTGGTCCAGTCCAGCAACCCGGATCCTCATTTGTCTACTCCACTCCAACTCTACAGTTGCTACAACCCAGATCCTCATTTGTCTACTCCACTCCAACTCTACAGTTGCTACAACCCGGATCCTCATTGTCTACTCCACTCCAGCTCTACAGTTACTACAACCCGGATTCTCCTTGTTACTTTACTTCAGCTATACAGCTTCAGTAACCCGGACTCATCCTGCTATCCTACCTGGATCCCACCATCTACAGCTCTTCAGCCATAGCCCTTTCCTACCCCTTGCACTCTGGTCAATGACCTTGCCACACCTGCTTGTGTGGACCCCTTGCTCACGGACTTTCCTACCTCAGTGCACATCCATTACCCTTGGTCCCTCTGCATCCCTTGATCCAAAGACTGTTTATCATTATTGTTTACGTCTCATTTCTGTATGCACCCGTTTTTATTAACTTACAATTCATACCATCTCAGTTGTCTCAATCCCTGAAGCCTGGAACAGATCACAATAACCCCTTGAACGTGACATCTGCATTTCTTAAATATTGTCTGTAGAGCCTGATCTCTGACTCAGGTGTCAGTTACCCATCACCCCTTATGGCATATTTGGCACACCTGGTTATTTAAACCAACTTCCCCTAGCAAGCCTTTGCTGGATTATCATTTGTATCCTGGTTTTCATGTGTTTGTCTGAACACTTTGCTGCTGCAGCTTGGACTCTCTCTCTCCAGTGCATCCAGTGGACTCCTTGTTACCTTTTGCAAACTTGGACTCTTTCTAGCACTGCTTCCTTGTGAAGTCTCATGTTATGCTGCGATCGCGGCTCTCCGCTGTGAGCTCCCAGCAGTGATATCAGCCAGGAAGTTCACTTCCTCATTGGTGGAAGTGGTCAGCTGTTCTGGCTGCTTTCCTCTCCCCAGGCACTGCGGCGCATAGTGTGAGCAGTGCCGGCGATTGTCATAATGCCAGGGACACGCTCCAATCAAGTCAGGGAGGTTGGTCCTGAGCTGGCCACCTGATTGAACAGCCGCCCTATAAATAGACCGACAGGGGCACGCCAACCCAGCCTGCTATAGCCTTAAGATTGTGAGGACAATTGAAACGAGTTGACTGGTGCTTAAAGAAGTTTCTGCTTTTGAACCAAGTTGTGGGATATCGCTGTTTATACAGATACAGTTGGGATAACTGGATATCACCTGTACCCATACTTTTAAATGCTTTTCATTTGGATTTTAAATGCTTTTCATTTGTATTTTGACATACTTTGCCTTCAAATAAATATTGATCTGCACTATCGAGTGCTTTCTCTGTTTCCCGTTTCTTCCCACGCTCGGCACTGTCCTGTAGTGGAACGCATACACGAGAACGAGGCGTGCATATGAAAGGAAGCCAGCAGGAGCAGTGAGAGGGATGCACGCGGTGCGGCTGCTCCGATAACTGCTGAGTAGCAGTTAATACCCATCTCTCCAGATCAACAAACTGTAAGCTACCTCTCTGTTCTCTCCTTTGGAACCATCTTGTGGCCACTGAGAACATGTAGAACTTATGTGGAATAATATTGTGGATACTGTATCTATCTAAACTGGCCAGAGAACTCGCTGGTACGTTGAGTCAGGTGAAAAACCTGTTTGGTGGACTGGAATATATACATTGTAGCATATAGACCTGTTACATTTATTCACTCCTGTGTCTCTACTGAAGTTAGCGCTATTGCTGTGATTGTTTTTTGTCTATCATTTGGGTGCCTTGCACTCTGAGGAAATAAAAAAATGTATTTTTGTCTTGCAGCTCCATTAATTTTGGGTTATCCATGGCTGACCAAGCACAACCCTGGCATTAATTGAACTACTGGAGAAATTTCCTCTTGTGAGTGATTTCTGTTCCATGCCTCAATTTACCTCTCCGGAGTCTAGTTGGAGACTAGCTCTTTTGAGGTTCTTCCACAGTATGCTGAATTCTTGGACATGTTTTCTAAAGTAACGGCTGACGTTCTTCCCACCCCACTGCCCCTATTATACCAGGAGCTAAACTTCCTAAAACCGTTTATTTTCCCTGTCTCGTCCGGAGGCTAAAGCTATGGAAGATTATGTCCAAGAAAACCTTGCTAAGGGCTTCATTCAGCCATCCAAATCCCCGTTGGGGGCAGGATTCTTCTTCATCTCGGTAAGGATGGTTCACTATGGGCCTGATCCAGACCTACGCCGATGCGCTGTGCTTACTAAAGCATATGCGGCTGCGTCATTCATGGAAACATGTTTCCATGAATGAGCCCTGTATAACCAGTAATGATTGTTAATGAGAGGAAGGAGAAAAAAAAGAAACCAGCAGGTGAAAAAGTGAAAAGGAATAGGGGCAGGAGATAAATTTGGGGAAATAGATACAGGGACAGAAGTGGATAGCTGGGCATATTTAGAAGAGGCAGAAGTAGAGGCTGGATACATATACAAGTGGAAGCAGTAAATACAATGACACAGTGCTGTTTGCTAAAATATAATTATATTGGCTGAATGAATCACAGGAGACAAAAAAAAAAAGATACATTTCTTAATTTAAAAATAATACATCAGTAAAAATAAAATATTTAGTAAAAAAAACTGTGGATTATACAATATGAACTTGATCCACAGTAACAGTCATTTATTACTGCAAATTTATTTATATGGACATCTATTTTTTTTTTACACAAATGTATTTTCTTTTTGATTGTTGTCACAGGCTTTTAATCTGATTTATTCAGACAATATAATTATATTTTCACAAACTTAACGCTATGTCATTGTATATGCTAGGTTTCAGGGGAATTTGGCAATTTTCCCCATCACAGAAGCTTATAAATGTGCAATAAATGTGGAGGCTGGATACATACAAGAGGCAGTAGTGGAGGCTGGACACATATACAATGGGCAGAATTGGATGGCTGGACATATATTCAAGAGGACAGAAGTAGATTGGCTGGACACATATACAGTACAAGGGGAAGAAGTGGAAGCTGGACACAGATAAAAGGGGCAGATGTGGAGGCTGGATGCACATACAAGGGGCTGAAGTAGACGGCTGAACCACCAATGATGAACCACCTAAGGATGAGCTGTTAGCTTATGAGCCACTGCTGTGAACTTGCCATCCCCCTGCCTACCCACGCTAAAATTTGCCAGCCAGCCCCTGGATTGGCATTTTTCACTGTGAGGCACAGGCCACATGGTAAGGCCAGGTATGTCACAGTGTGCTTGGACTTGGAGCTGATGCCCTGAATGTTCATCAGACAAAAGTAGCATTCTGTGCATTGGTCTTTCGGTTCCCTCTAAATCACTGGAACAGCGAAATTTATGTACCAAAAGCCTTTTCACCAGCCAGTGGGGAGCCTGACATGTGACACAGAAAACATTAGTTTTGGCCCAATCTTTGTCTTCGTTCTCAACTTTACAATCAAAATAAAGCTCCCAGTACTGCTTCACAAGTCCAGACAGCTAACAAACATTCTAGGTACAGAACAGCATTCAAAGTTCCCTCAGATGGCCAAGAAGTACAGAGTTCACAGTTTCCCTTTGTAGATGGCAAACAAACACAGCATAGCATTTATGGTTACCTTAGCAGATGAAAATAACAGTCCATACAGCAGCTTGACCAGTCCATGCACTTCGCACACAAACTTTTGGACCAGCCCACGTTCAAGACTTGGAAATGCATGGATCTACCTGCCAGTAACAGTCAATGAAGCAGCTTGCCACATAACAATCTGTGTGCAGCCGAGGATATGTATAGCTCTAGAAGAGCATTTTGCGAGAAAAATCAGTAAGCTGCTGCATGCAATATAGACGACAGATGAGTCATTTTATAATGTGGGAATTAATAAGGATGTGGGAGATGCCAATGTGGGAGATAATTAATGCATGAATGAGAGTTTCAGGATTATTTTAATATTGTAAACTAGAAAATCAAATGGCAGAGAGATATTTAATTATGCAGGCCAACACAGCTGGTGAGTGATCAGGAATGGATAGGCACATTTGTGTATCATCTGCATAGAGATTAAAATGAAATTTAATTACTTTATTAGCTGTCCAAAGGAAGTTGTATATATAGAGAAGAGCAATGGACCTAACACCAAGCCTTGTGGTAATCAAACAATATTGCAAATCCCCACTGAGGTGTCTCTCATTGCGAAATAGGTACTGAGAGGGCTAGTGACATGATTGTGGATACTGGGGGCCAGGAGACATGATGGGGATATTGGGGTGCTGGAGACATGATGGAGTTACTGGGGGGCTGATGACATGATGAGGGATACTGGCAAGGGGCTGGTGACATGATGGGGAATACTCTGGCAGCTGGCGACATGATGGGGGATACTGGGGAGCTGGAAACATGATTGTTGATACTGGGGGGCTGGAGACATGATGGTGAATACTAGGGCTTGCAGACATGATGGTGGATACTGGGGGGTTAGAGACGCATGATGTGGATACTGGGGTGCTGGAGACATGATGGGGCATACTGGGAGGCTGGTGACATGATGAGGGGTACTGGGGGGCTGATGAAATGATGTGGGATACTCAGGGGGGTAGTGAGATCATGGTGGATATTGGGGAGCTGGAAACATGATGGTCGATACTGGGGGGGAGGGCTGGAGACATGATGAGGATACTAGGGGGCTGGAAACATGATGGTGGATACTGGGGAGGCTGGAAACACATGATTGGGATATAGGATACTGGGGGGGCTAAAGACTTGATGGGGATACTGGGGGACTAGAGACGTGATGAGGGATACTGGGGGGGGCTAAAGACACATGATGGGGATACTGGGGGGCTGGAGAGACATGATGGGAACTAGTGAGAGCTGGGGAGACATTATAGGGAATACTGGGAGCCTGGAGATACATAAATAAAAAAAAAACATAAGCTAAATAGTCTGTATTGTATGGTGGTTTTTAAGATGAAATGGGAATTACATACAGTTTTTTAATGGTCTGTACCAGCTAAAAAGGTTCTTATACTGGATTCTGACCCAGCAGTTCCCTCCACCCTATACTCGTCTTCCAGTCCTGCAGCATCTGATTACTATAGCAGGGCTGTGGGGACAGATTCCTACAGTTTTGATAAAATGACAAGACTCTCTCCTGTGGGTTCTTGATATTTACACCTTATCATACATGCAAATGAGAGCAAGTTAAAGTCATGCCCCTTCATGGGACAAGCCATGCCCCATTCACATACACGTTTCACCAGATGTACCTATTTGCCAATAAAAAAAATGTTAGAGGGTATGAGACTATTGTGCAGATCTCAGGATAATCAACAGTCATGGCCAATATCATACAAGAGTGTAAGGTCAAATGATGCTGTAAAATCACATGAAACAGCATTGCATCTTGTTATTGGATTTTTGGGAGTTCCTTAATTTTCTTGAATAGGGCCCCCTTTGTAGATGTGCATATCATTCCAGTAGAGATTCCTGGGATCACTTTTGAACCAGATCCACTGGTAAGTTATCTGTAGTGTGTACAGGTACAACCTCCAGCTGATTGTGAAAGCAAATCAGGAATTAAATATTTTAGAGATTGGTTTGTGCTAAAACAAAAAGCCATGTTTACCCAGCTTTAATATGTATAAGACTAGAAATCTTACACAAATATCCCCCCCCAATACTTGGACACAAATCCACTGCTATAAACAGATTTTCTTTAACCCCATGGTTAGGTAGGCAATTTATAGTAGTGGCCCTGATAGTTAGCCTAATAGCTGCTACACCTATGGCAGTTTAATTTTGAATAAATTTAAAGGGCTGTTTTGGAATCATGTCTTTCATTTACAGGGAAGGAAATTTTTCGTGATACTACTACAGGGGTTACAGAGTTTCATGGTATGTTTACTGCATTGCTTCCATTGTTATCTGCTCCAAGCACCTTGAGTTGGTACACGGTTCATTTTATCCCTTTAAGGCGTGTGTTTGGCCCACTGTACAAAATTCTGGCACTGTAGGACACACAGCCTTACAACTAAACTCACATTGTGCAATGGGTAAACAAGTAAGTAACTCCCAGTGACATTCTATTGCGACGTCATCAGCATGTCACATGACCCGAGAAGAGCCACGCAGCCGAACACCTCTCATCGCCTCAAGCTAACAGTACTGCGCCTGCGCCAATGTTTGACACGCATACCTATCCGTAATGCGCATGTCTTCTGTATTAGCTTACATTAACCAAACCCTGAACGCATGCGCGGTGTAGTCAAGCGAAGCCTTTCTCCCTCCTGCTGTCAGACCGGGCTGCCCTTTTTCTTACGTATTTCCGGTGTGCGGTGTCTGTTCACTTTTACTACCTAGTGTCCAAGGCCCCGGGCCGGGAGAAGAGGAGGAGTCGCCACCGCCACCGGGTACCGAACGGGGAGAAGAGGAGAGACGGGAGAAGGTAAGGCGATCAGTGATGCGGGCACAGGGGAGGGAGAGGCCGGCTTCAGGATGAGGTGGCACCTGATAGTCGGGTAAACAAGTGCCGGGAAGGCCTCAGTAAGCAGGGCTGGTGGTAGCCCGAAACCCCGAATACAAGGATTGGAAGTGCCTGGTGCCCCTTGATGTCCTTTCACTGTACCCCGGGCTTTAACCCTTACGGAGGAGCATAGAGCGAACTGGAGGGGAGGGGGCAACATATTTATTATAGGGGAGTGGGCTCTCAGTGTGTAGCAGTGGTGTCATCCATGTACCTGTGTCATCATGCTTACAGGGTACTAGATTTAGATTAGATCGATAGATAGATTCACCGTCTATTACAGATTACATAAAACTTATAGTCTGTGCTATGATGTGTCACACTTTATTTAGGTGCCGAGTGCTTTAGTATTATGGACCTTTTCTGAATTCTGCCTGTACTTGATCATTCTTAATTAGTACCTCAGTGGTACAATGATGGTTTACTGAATCAGGTAGAACCTTAAGCCATCTAACTATTTTTACATACTTAATAAGTAGCACTTGTGAGTAATCCTGTTGTTATGTTTGGAGGTTGTACATCTTATATATTTTTTTTTAACAGATTGCATATTTATTTTTATGAATCTGCTAATTGGTTGAAGTTTGATTTTAAAATCCAATGTAGTAGTAGTATGTGGTAAAATAGTTTTCTTCTTTATCAGTGTAAGAACATAGCTAAGTTATGCATTGTAAAACATTGTATTATTTTTATGAAAATGTTAAGGTACAGTTTTATAAGCTATAGCTATATATGTTAACTTGTCAGCGGGTTTTGTACAACAGGGTGACTGTTGAATAATTTTTTGTAGGTCCTGTTATGCTATTTCCTCTTTTTTTTTTATTGGAGTCTAAACAGAGAAAGTTACAAAATCGTACAATTCAAGATATGATTTCTCAGTTTTTAAGCAAACATTATCAACATGAACAACAGTTTAGTGTCAGTTGTAAGTTATAACAATTACTTTGGGTACTCATGTGGAGTTATCATCAGGTGGGAATTATATGAGGGATAAAGAAAATGCACTCGGCACTGCTGTTAATGATAGTGGCCTAACTTTTAACAAGTAGACACGCTACCACAATCACAATCAATAATTATTGGAGGATCATTAGCATAAACTCTTAACTCGTACTAGTATGTGTTTGCAAAACATCTGTAAATCTGCTGTTTAATGTTATCAGGAAAAGTATCTACAAAGCTCTCCCAGAATCCAAAGAAACGATGTACGCATTTTTCTTTACCCAAGGATCCCTCCAACCAATCCAATCTAAATATGCTGAATAATTTATAACACAGCATTTTAATGCTGGGTGAGATTCCTGCATCCACTATTTTCCCTTTTTTAAGATTTCAAGTATATAGAATTTTTTTTTAGAAAGTATTTTACATATTCAGTACTTAGAGTGGTAACAATTGATATGAAATGCACAAAAATGTTTATGCAAAGGAAGGCTTTTATTTCATTTCCTTCATTTATTACACCTAACCTCTTGTGTGTGTTTCCACCCAATCTGTTGTCTTCTCTCATCTTTGTTTAGTGAGGCTATGCAGAGGGTGGATAGGAATCTGAAACAAATGTACAGATTTATGCAGAGGGTGGATAGGAATCTGAAACAAATGTACAGATTTAATGCTTGCTACACAATGTCCACAATTATCATTAACTATCATTAATTTTCCAATATTATAAAATATATTAATATATCACTCACTACATTGTGTTTGTTTATGTATTTATGGAGCACGACTATATCCATATTCATATAAAATAATTGGATCCTCTTCCTGAATGATCCACCTGCCACTGTGCCTTAGTTTTGGCTCAGGACAGTGGGGATTTTCCTGTCTGTTACTTGGGTTCCACTTTACCAAGTTCTTGGCTATTGGAGCATTAGTGCTAACATCATATAGCATGTGCCTGACTTAAACCATCCTTAAATTCCCCATATTTGTATTGTTCCATCTGCCTGAAGCTGGCCATACACTAGAGCGCTTATCAGCTTGATCACCCAATTATCGGGTGATCGAGCAAATAATTGCTGTAGTTAATGACCAAGATCAATTTTTCAAACCCCAAATAAATGCACTAGAACGATTATTTGGTCTTTTGACATTTTTGTTATATGGGGAGCAAGCTCCCAAAATTTTAAGGGAGCCAATCAGCAGGCTGAATGGCTCCCTGTTCCTGAAAGGTGCTGCTGCAGATCTATGTACAAAGCTGCTCTGAAATATACCTTCAAAGCTGTAAGAGCAGCATAGTTATGCAGCAGCATCTATTGCAGGCAGTGGTACAGACCAGGATCAGCTGAAGCCGCGCTGTGTGAAGCGCAGCTTCAGCTGATCCCTTTCTGAATAACTCCCTGCAATAGACACTGCTGCGTATCTTCAGAGCTGTCAGAGCATCTTTGTACATAGATATGCAGCAGCATCGAGAGCCCATCCCCACCTCTATCGGTCCCAGCAGGACAAGTGTGTGGTACCGATAACGGGATATTTCCCTAGCAGGAAATCATCTTGTTTATCGACCACCTACTGCAGGGACCGGTAATCGTTCTAGTGTATGGCCAGCTTTTCTTCCACTGTGCCGATCTTGTTAATTTTGGGCAATATATGGCCTTTGTACAGTTTACCAGTGTAGCATTCTGTTGGGAGCCAGGGGCTTGGTGTAATAAGTTTGTGGCCAGCCCATAGCCCTGCATCAATCCTACTAGGATCGACATAGCAGCAGTCACAACTCGCTAACTCAACTATTTTGTCGGGGCTCACTCAAATCTGGCCCTACTATGTACTGATCAGACTACTCAGGAAATATTGTGCCCCGTTATCATATAATGTTGTAAAAAGGTTTAGTAGAGGTTTGAGAGCATTTCTTTAGTCCCAGTGCATTCTTAATGATTTGGATGTTTGATTCCAATTCTAAACGTTGTTTTACTAATGACTGTTCAAAGACATCCTTTAATTCCATTGTATTTCTTACTTTAGTATGTAACATTTTTGTAATTAAGGAAAACTTAAATGTTAAATTTCAATAGGAACCATAATTATAAATTTTATACCTTGTTGGGTATCTTTAAAGCCGAGTGTATTTGTACTGATAGCAGTGTCTGTTTTAATTAAAGATCTTATCAGTATGTGCTAGAGTTGTTTAGACAGTAAATACACCTATCCTATCATCAGCTGACCACGTTAATATAGTCCTGTTAGGATCTGGCTGTCAGTCTGTCTTGATTGTCCTACAGCCTGATCTTCTAGTTTTGTCCACACGGGTATGTACATGTATTACTTTGGTTCTCAAGATTACTTTCGCAAAACCATTTACCTCCAGCTGCCTTGCTGTGTCTATTTAGTTTACATCTGTCTTCATCAGACAATGCTACTTCCATTTAAACATAAAAAAACATGCTCGGCAAGTGAAAATATGTCTTGAACTATATAATACTAATGCTCTTAGTTGGAACAATTAGGGAAAATACTTTTTTCTTCATTGGAAAATTTTTGGTTTCACATAAAACTGTAAGTAATCTTCTGTGTAAATCCACTTGTTTGAAGACAATTACCACCTTTTATTGCAATGCTTTGTGTTTATTAGCTACAGAAAGTACCTGGCAGATATTGAGACTACTGCCACATCCTGAGGACCCTGAACTTAAAGCATTAGTATATGTACTCTTCTTGAACTTCACTTAAATGTATTTTTTGTATATATATTTATAGAATAGTGGATTACTGGATGAAAAATATGTACTCTAGTCAGTGTATAGAATAAGTGTAACAGGATATTAAATCCTGTTTTTTCTACCACTTTAGTTTTCTGTTAGGTGTGTCAGCTCTGTATGTATGTTGCTTTTGCTAACACATACTAGTTGTATTATTTCTGTTAATATATATAAGAACATAAATGACATTGAATATCTAAATGCCTGCTTTTTAACATTTATGTGTGTTAGTAACATACAACAGTAACTTCAATCAATGTGAGATTTTTTCCACTGAGGTTTTTTTTATATTTCTATTTAGTATGATGATATAATTTGTAATTGTATTTAGAAACTTTAACCATGTAGTAAAAAGGGGCTGGATCCGGACTTAACAAGAAGATTGAAATTAAGATAGGAAAGTTACCCCTGGGCAAAACCATGTTGATTTCAGGGGGAGTCAAGTTAATTGTATTATTTGCATGCAGGGATATATCTTTGAATTGCTTACTGCACACATACTGACCAGCTTTACTATCACACTGTTATTTAGACTTGGGATAGGAAACATCACCTCTCAACTCTAATACTGTTTGCAACATGAAATATAACTCCCCTGCAATCAACATGGTTTAGCCCGGGAGTAACTTTCCTCTCTTATTTTCAAGCTCCTTCTTAAGTCTGGACCCACTCCAAGGTGTTTAAAAGAAAAAACAATTTTGTTATAATATGTAACAAACATGATTTTGAATTAATGGGTACTACAGTACACACGGATAAGATTTATAAATTTTATCTTACTAAGTGATCATATGCGGTAAATTGTGTCTCTGCGTACACTGTCAGGTTGTACCAAAAAGCCATACATGTATAAACATTTGAACCTGCGTACAGTTCTATAAAAAAATAGATTGCATCGTACAGTAGGTCCAATAGAATTTTGACCTGTTCACACTCCACAGTTGCCATAGCCATCAGCTGTGTTGCATACTTTTTTTTAATTTTTTTATACACAAGTGTGTTTAGATTAAGAGCTGAAAACTTCAATAATGCAAACAATTATTGCATTTTTTGAGTCCAGTGGGTATTATTAAGTGACTTAAAAACAATAAACATTATAGTACCAATTGAACAAATCAGTCCTAGTGCATTAAGGTAGCAAAATCAAAGACCATAAGGGGGCTGATTCAGAGCTGCATTTACACCTTTTTTTTTGGGTGCAATTGTAGACATGAGCAATGCCATGTTGAACTCCGAGGGGAGGCAAATTTTAATTGTGAAAGCAAAATTAGAATAGAGGGGTGAAGTTTCTGAGTTCAACTCTAATTTATAGATTAAACATAATGCTATGCAATATGTGAGTTCTATGTACAAAAGTAAAGCATTTTCCCTTCATGCAAAAGTTAGTTAATTATCCCCCCTTACTTTGCAAAATGGTTTAGCCGAGATGTACACTTGCATGTGTTTTGCTCATACTCCCAAATTCTGAATCAGCCCCAAGGGCTGCATGGAACAGGGTAGTTTGTGCCATGCCAATAAAATGGGAGATTCCATATAGTAGAACCAAAGCTTGTGGAATTTACGCACAAAGAAAGTGTTGGATTTAGACTAGATCCAATGATTTTTGTAATTGATATGTTTACCAAAATGAGTTAGGTCTTGTTCTGATACCAAGGAATATATTATTAACAGATAAGTGATAACCATAGCATTATGGGGAAACATTCATCCCTACTGGTTTATTAATCTTAAATCTTGAATTAATCTGGAATCATGGTAATTCAATACATCAAAAGGAAATTAAAATGGTGTGTACTTTATATACATTTCCTATATAAATTGGCAACAGGCTTTTTATTTAAAGGAATATTTGTGCTAAATGCTAAAACTGTCTCTAGCAGATAGAGATATATAATTATAGAGCATTGACTTCTGAGATATTACACTGAGTTCCTAGATTTGTGGAGTTGTGCAATAAAGGCCTTGTTTTTGAACTCAAACTGTGTGAAATGTGAATTTGATAGTAACTTCTCTTTCTTTGTATAAACAACCATTGCTTAAAGCTGGTTTTCTAATGAATATATTTACAGACAAGACTTTTTTCCTTTCCTCAAATATTGATTAAATCCAGATTTTTATTAAATTCTTTGTCTCTGTAACAAAGTTTGCATGTGTTGTTTCTTATTTTATCTGCAGTTCTAATTAGGAAAACCATGAACAACTTTAAGAACAGAGGACCTAATTCACACTTAAGAAAGAATTTAGGAACGTTTCTAAATATACTCTAAGCCCAGATCAGTAAAAATGGTTCACAAATACAAAAGAAAAATTTTAACCGCACCACTAGCTTCTTAGGAGCTAAGAACGTTCATTTCTTCATGTGTGTATATTTAGGAACGGTTTTGTTTCCCAAATGAGAATCTCGTGTATATTTAGGGTATTTAATAGCATCATGACTCACAGCTATGCAAAGAAACACGTTAATTGATTTAATTAAGCAGCAGATTGATTTTCTTACGCTTTTTTTGTTTTATAATGAACAAAAGTAACCAAAAATTTCAACAAAAAAAAATGTAGAGACTTATTAACACAAATATTTATTGAAGGATTTAGAAACAACCATTCAGTTTTCAAAGCTGTAATATAAATATAAAAATTAATATCTGCATAAACCTAAACATAATTTGTATGTCAAGGTCACACACAAACAATGAAAACATGCTACAAGTTAAAATAAATAAAAACTTGTTTAAAAAAATGTTTACAACAAACAATGAATTCATGCACAAACTGCAAATAAATGTAAATAATGAGCACCTTTTAACATTTTATTTTCTTTTAATTGTTTAAATCAAAGTGAACACATGCATTCATTATAAACAGCTGTGTGTTGAACAAACAGAAAAGCAAGAGGCTTTAATCATGCGGATGTCAACTTAAGAATGGAGGGGGGCATTCTTATCTTTGTTCCTGTGTGTTAGTTTCCACAAGGCCTTCTTAACTGTGAATAATTCCTAAGTCTCGAGGAACGCCATACATTAGTAACCCGAGTTCTGCTCCTTTGCATTAGGAGTCTTGCCCCTCTAGCCATGCGTGCTGAGGTCATTACATTCTCAAGCATGAATCATTCCTATGTAGCCATTTTTATCTGCTAATCATTCTTACATGGTTTTATTGCGTCGTTTTGAGTTCTAGGTGTGCTCCGTTTAACCGTTTTTAAATATACACACTGAAATCCTGTTCTTACTTGTGAATCAGGTCTTTAAACACACTACATTCAGCACTAGTTTCAAGATATCAGAAAATGAGTAATAATTTCCGTTCTTTGTTCACCAAATAAAGCCATAAAACTATTTAGTAAATAGTGGCACAATGAATTCTGTGGTTCAAAACTCCTGTCTCAAGGGCCTGTTTTAAATAAACTAGTATATAGGTACCAACAATTGGGCACAATCCTCGCATAAATTATTTGTAAAAAAAAAAAAAAAATGTTTGTGCAGTAAATGAATACACATTATCACATATCCATTTCTTGTAGTAATGTAACAATAGACTTGTGAATTTTACTAATTGCCTTTTTTATATTAAATCAGTTTGTATGTGAAGTGCAGTACACACTGGGATTTTTTGTAACAGTCCAACATTGTTACTGTAGTTAGTCACGATTCTGCACCTGAGTTTGGTACTGTCCACTCTGAAACGATTCCTCCATGAATCGTTCAGTACATAAGAACTGAACAAAGAAGCAGACATGGGGCATCATGAAAATTTGGAGCTTCCAAATATTAAATCCCACAATGCGATGCAGTTTCAGCATCGTGGGAGGGTACACACTAGTAAGCTCTATCTGATAATTATCATGTGATCTGCGTGATCATCAAAAAAAAAAAAACCTCCAGTGTGTGCTCAGTATTAAAGTGTGTGGCCAAATGAGATGTGTGAGAGGAATGGAGGGTGAGTCATCTAACAACGAAACTTAGGTGTCATGTAACAGTTCTTTGCAAATGATATGTTGGTCTTAATGTCTTGTATAAGCTACAGATTGCCATCTGATTGTATTTCTTTTAATCCATGACTAGTAACCTGTTCAGTACCAATTGCTTGCACACATTGTTGTTTAAGCTGTGATCACATGCCACAGCTAGGATCAAATTCGTAACCTAAGGGTTTCTCCATTATTGCTGTGAATCCTGAAATCCTGTGAATAAGTTATTATTACTATCGTTTATAATGCCCTGTACAAAATACAACAACAACCAACTTTTAGCATAGATTCATACCACCTCCCCCTACGTAGCGAAATCACTTTTTACATCCCAGCCTGCCAGCAGAAATTCTCCAAGCACGGAACTCTGCCTCGCGGTGCTTGCACACTGGCTTTTGCAAAAGGCCGGCAATTTACAACCCTAGTGATTAGAAACACCCCCCTTCCCATCCCATTTTAGAAGTCTGCATCCAGTCCATTGTCTTTTAGGTACTTTTTATTTTATTTTATTATTTTTTGTTGAAGGAAGTTCCCTCTTTAAAACAAATATGGCAATTGTAGAAGTGTGCCGTATGCACATTCATTTGGGAATTTACTGTATTTTCACTGATGCCCGTTCACACTATGTATATGAATTTCAGTGTAAATTGCTTTGTATAGATGTTTTGCAGGGCTGTACATACATGCCATTTTTATTTCTATTCACATATTTTCAGTAATACGAATGCTGTAGTATACAATGATATTAAAATACAGAGAATTATAAATTCCTCAGCACTGTATTAAATTTCTATTTTTAATGCTCGTTTTGTGCATCAAGGGGGGGGATTAACTATGTGATTGCTGCAATGTAGTGTAAACCAGTAAGTGTATGGGGTTTTTGTTTTAGGTGTTTTTGTTTTAAAGTTTTTATGTTTTGCAATTTTTCCATTTTTGATCATTTTTGTTTTGTTGTGTTTCAGGACACAGGTTCAGAAATGTCTTTCATATTTGAGTGGATTTATAATGGCTTCAGCAGCGTGCTGCAGTTTTTAGGTAAAACTTTTTTATTTTGCTTTCACTACATTTAAAAATGTCTATTTTTGCATTTCTTTGGTGTTAATTGTGCTGTTATCCTGTTTGTGAATATGTTGGCTATTCACATTCACACTGTCTTTAGCTGGCTACACTGTAGGATTTTCTGTCGATTATTGTACAGATCACAAAGTAAATGATATCTTAGCAGTGTGTACTGTTTAATGATGCTGTAGAATCGTTAGAAACAGCATCTGATTGTTAGATTTGATTTTTGAAAGCCGCTGATTTTCACAACAACAATGTCACATTGTATATTGCATGAGTGTGTATGCTGTATTGATAAGAATAAAGCCAGATCCACTGCTAATCGTTTCAGTGTGCACAGATTAATCGATATACAACCCAAGACTTCATATCTTGAGTTATAGTTGCGGATGTCTGATCATTATAATAACCTCCAATGTGCACTCAGCAGTGGTGTTTAAAACTGTTTCCATTCATGAGGCTCCCAACATATTCAGGGGATGGGTTTATAATGTGTATTAATCCGTAGTTGCCCTTTTTTGCTCAGGAATTTTAGGACTATCATGCATATAATTCTAATCCAGTTTATGCTCAAATTGTTGCATCATTTTATCTGAAATAACCTGTCGATATTTTTCACAAATTCTGTTGCTTATCTTGTAGGATTATACAAAAAGTCTGGGAAGCTTGTGTTTTTAGGCTTGGACAATGCTGGGAAAACAACACTGCTGCACATGCTGAAAGATGACCGTCTTGGACAACACGTCCCCACACTACATCCAAGTAAGTCATGTTTGAAATAGAACATGTGGTTTGTGTGTTACATTAATGGTTAATTACTGGACCTTGTGTATACACATCATCTGCTAATTCTGGTTTTTCTTTCAGCATCAGAAGAGTTGACGATTGCAGGGATGACCTTCACAACCTTTGATCTTGGTGGACATGAACAAGGTGCACTATTCTTCTATTTTCTCTTTAGATTATTAATCTGCACAAGAGCTAGCAATTCATCGTTTTTAAATATAATTAATAATTACATAAAGAGCACTTACAATTTATAGTTACTTATGTACAGGTCACAAGAGACTTTTTTTTTTTTCCCCCATGTAACAGCAATTCCTCAAATTCATTAACATTCATTTATGATAAGCCTTTGATGTCGCTAAGCAATAATTGTTACATTTGAAATGTCTTGAATTTTCATGTTGCCTTTTTCTCCAGCTCGGCGTGTTTGGAAGAACTACTTACCAGCAATTAATGGAATAGTTTTTCTTGTGGACTGTTTAGACCATCCCCGCCTTATGGAGTCCAAAGTGGAGCTCAATGTAAGAAAGTTTTCTGTATACATTTAACAGCTTATTTGTGCAAGTATGACTTCTAATGTATGAGGTGGTTACAGTATAATATTCCAGATATAGGGGTTGATATAGACTTGAACATTTCATGGTCCAGCATTTCCCTGTATTCTTTTGATATGCACTTGCTCAGGAAATTATATGGTATATTTCCATGTAATTTACACCAGAAAAGCAAGCCGCTGTACAGCCACTTGTGTTCGGAGGAGTTTTGAGCTAGAAGAGTGGATGTAACTAGTCAGTGTACGGTAAAAGCATGCTCACACAGATCCGAGTATTCACAGTTTATGGCAAAACGGTTGCACCAGCCAAAGGACATGTCTAAGTCCAGGGAGCTGCTGACAAGACACAACCTATTTCATACCATTGCACTAGCATTTAACCTTCTGAAGGCAATAAAACAAATGTATGGTAATACTGCTTATGCATTTTGTCATTTTAAAAAGAAAAAAAATAGATTTCTTTTTTTATTTGAAACTAATTTAATTTAGGACCCTTCTATTAGTGCAACTGCATTGTCACTGAAACACTGGCACAAACCAAAGCCATCTTTTCCATTAGACGTTACAGTGAAGCTTGTTTAGATAGCTCGGGAGAGAGAACAAATCTGGGAGCGTAGTGGTTGCCCTGTGTATGTATGCAGTATATGTAAAGTGATCCAGAGCTAGAGTTGTGAGCACTTTTAGGTCCTATAGAGTTCATCCATTTGCGTTCAGATGCGTGCCGCAGGTTGTGTGCAATTTTTTTTTTCCGTTCAGGCTATTAGTGTATTTTGTAATTTAATAAATCTTATATTAAGGTTAATACACTCGACATGAATAAGTATGTACTATGAGTTTTGTGTTGCAGTTTTGTTTTATCTACGTAACATGATATCAACTTTGACAATATCCAGGATCTATTTTCCAAGTATCTGTTAGACTACTGGTAGTGGTAAAGCTATAGTGCTTTTTCTATGCAGATGGTTGTTGTATCAGTAGCTCCATAGGGCATTGCTTACTAATCTGGTACAGGTGTTTACTTAAGAACTCTTGTCTTCAGAAAAAATATTAAATCTAGAAATGTATACAATAAAATAGAGTGCATTACATTTATATCATTCTGCAATTATATTGTCCTCTAACTGTATATTTTTGTTCCTGAACTTTCATTTTTCCTGAAGGCGCTTATGACAGATGATACGATATCTAATGTGCCAATTCTTATCCTTGGGAATAAAATTGACCGACCTGAGGCAATTAGTGAGGAGAAACTGAGAGAAATATTTGGACTTTATGGACAAACCACAGGCAAAGTAAGTAAATATCTGTAGGTAGATCGTGTGTTTAATTAATCACAATAGTCTTGTCTTTTTATGTAGTCTGGGAATGACTTTTTTTTTTGCTAATTTGCACTGTAACTCCATCATTTGCAGGGTAACGTGCCACTGAAGGATCTAAACGCTCGTCCCATGGAAGTGTTCATGTGCAGTGTGCTGAAACGGCAAGGCTACGGCGAGGGCTTCCGCTGGCTTTCACAATACATTGACTGAAACTTTTTCCCCTTCCTCTCCAAGTCCTCCCTTTGGAACGTCAAAAACAAACATAAAAAAATTACACCAGATTATACAGAGCTCAACTCCTCCGGGCGTGATCCAGATGGACTTCTCTTTCAGTGTGGGGCAGACTCACATAGGCAGTGATTAACACATGCAACAACCAGGAGTCTTGTGGGACATCCTCCACTGATTGAGTTCTATTCAAGGAATTACAATTCTATTTTTTAAAAAAGTGCCCCCTCTTTTATTTCTTTTCAATTTTTTTTGACCAGTTTGGCCGATTTTTTTTTCCCGCAGTTTGTATTAGTTTTTTTGTTTGTTTTTTTTTTTTTAAATCTATTTAATGGTATTTACATTTATCACTAAATACTGATATCACTATCATAACATTAGAAGTCCACAATAAACATAGTTTTTGGGCTGGCCTGCTCTCTAATAATGATTTTGCTGTAAAACTTGACTGACGTGTCTTTGGTGGGTGGTGCTCAGGTTGAGGTGAGCATTTTGCGCTTTTCTTGCTTTTCACTTGTGTGAAGAGAAAATTGCCTTTAGAAGTAATGGGCGCGACCTTTTCCTAGACACAGACTTTTCTCATCTTCAGTAAATTGTGGGAAAATAAGCTTAATACTATCCACAAACTACCAGAGCATTGTTGCTGGCCATCTCACTACAAAGTGCTTAA